>JAAAKB020030249.1:0-14582 GCA_010014835.2 Apostichopus leukothele
TTTATATATATTAAATTGATGCTTTTAAAATTAGAAATGATATCATTTGCAGAGAATTACACAAATGTTGCGAACACTGTTTTGTTAAACACAAACTGTGGTTAATCTAAATATCAATAAAGTATACCTTGACGAGTGAACAATAAAGTGAATCAGTAAGAAGACCATACACCTATAGAATAAGTGCTGGACATCCGGCAATTCAGTGCAATGTCCTCCATTAGACATGATCTCTCACCAGACATATGTTCGGTATTCCAAAGAAAAATGTTTGCAACAAATGAAATAATCGACAACATTATATACTTACAACATCATATATGTGAAAAATCATGCCAGGTTGCAACAAAGAGGATAGACAATTGACTCCCCTGTCTTTATCACAATATTACAATATTTGGAGATCACATGTCTTAGAAAATGGGTATTTTTCATGAACAGTTACCATCACATTTAACGACGATGTGAAGTAGATTAAATGATATAGCGCCATCACAAAGTTTATTACTAATGATGCAAACTTGAATTGTACCATTATATTGTGCTCGAAATTTTCATTTTCTTCATATGGGCAACTGTTTTCAGTATCTCTTCCGATATCGCCGACTCAAGGGATCCACAAAAGATTTCGGTTGGACAGTGTCATAATTGATCTCAATATCTAACATTTTTAAAGGAAACAGGAATGTTGTATTGCTCTGAAGGGAGCGAATTAGGGCCTTGGCCAACGAAGGTTGAGACGTAGGGGGATACCGCCCCACGAAAACGTCTGGCCTCCTTAAAAAACAAACGTCAGAGATATTATACAAAAACAGTCACACATATATTTTGAGATTTTTCACCAACTTTTTGTCGTTGAATGTTTCTATTATCAAATGTTTTTAGCTTGTAAAATCTTGGATTATCTAATAAACAAACACCGAATTCAGGACAACCGTCTTCAATTTTTTGTTTACAGAGTAAGCACATTTGAGGATTGTACATCGTACATGGCTGTACGATGTACAACGAAATCCAGTCCATAATTGGATAAGAATTTTGAACTGAAGCTGAAAAATATTCTTCAGAGAGAGAATCCACGTGTTGGGTAAATGTTCTTGTTTGGGTTCCTTTTATTCGAGTGGATATCGTTAGGCCAAATGTTTTACTACTACTGGGTTAGTTAAATGCCTAAATACGTTAGGGCTTACAGTAATGCTATATTATTCAGTTTGTGATCTAGGCCTAGCGTTGCCGGTTTCTAGGGATTTATACGGGCCCCGCAATACTATCCGCCATGGAAAGTGAAAATAACTAATTTGGTGCCCATTTGATTTTTGGCCGCGATGCCTCAGTTTGTGATGGTGCCCTTTAAAATTAACACAAATTGAAAGCCATGTTGCTGTGCCCCATTTGAATCTCGAGTCCTGCAAAGCTGAACATCGGTACTTAGGATGACGTTCACCCAAAATGTAACTCATTAACCATTAAAGACGCATTTGATATACTTTATCTTGTCTGTCAATAAACATTTTAAATATAAATAAAGTGGTATCTCACGGGCCAACAATGCCCAGTGTCCACTTGATGACCGAAAATCTTCCATTGCGTTGAAAGATACATAGTCCTTCAGTAGTTGCGATATTTGTGATATTTACAGCTTGAAACAGAATTATCTACTTTTGCTCAATTTTGGCAGCACATGAATTTATAGTACTCGTACTACTAACAAGCAAACAGAGATGGGAATATAATTTTTGAACTTTAACATTTAACGGATAATGGAGCTCACTCCAAGGCTACATAACAATACCTTGTATTGCATTAACCTTGTGACCGAAAGACTGAACGACCCAGTATCACAAAGTATGAGGTATATTTCAAAGGACAAAAATGACAACATACAAGCACTGATACTTGAGTGACAATACGAACACATACATTGAAACGGCCTTCCAAAGAAAGAGATACAACCACTTAGCAGAAAAAAAGCAAATGACCTTCATCCAGAGGAGGGTAACAAAGGTCAACCAAACATAAAAGGAAGTAAACGAGCCGCAATAGTATTGAATATAGTTTAGCAGGATGGTACAACTTTGTTCCTCAATCAATTATAAGATTTATACCACCACTAAACCAGCTGAATTTTTGCCATATACTGTATTAAGTAAGTACACATGAAGTAGTATATTGCAGATGCCTCACACTTTGGCCAAATCTGAATACACTTTTGGAAATGTCTGTAGTGTTGAAATCAATGTCGACCTGTTGGATATACAATGGGTGCCCTTCATAGCTGGGATATACAGTAGCAACTTAATGTATGTTAGGTATGGATAAAGCGCATTGAAGTAATATACCGTTCCTGTGAACATATCTCTAAGAAAGACAACTGCTCGTTTTAATCCTGCGAAGAGAAAGGTATTGATACAATTTTTATACAAAGATCAAGGGGCGCTTTGCATGTGTCACTGACTTTATTTTCATCACAAACTTCCCCTTTGGATTACAATTTTAATCATCATTTCAACGTCATTTGTTTGAAAGAAATGTATAGAGTTTCAGCTCATAAATAAAGAAACATTAACGATCCAAGAAAATGAAAACATGACGAAAACCTTTTACAATTCCATGAAAGAAGAGTATACTAAGGACTATTGAAACATGTATAATGTTAAGTAAACTGATGTTTTGTTAGTTAAGGGGTAACTTTACTTTTAACGTGTCTAAGAGGACAACCATCATGGTGAATGTTCTTTCAACTCCTTTTCAAAGTAGACATGATTGAAGCAATTTTTGAGAAGTGTTTTGTATGTCTTCAGAATTTCGATTCGGTTTCAACTTTATCAGAATTAAAATACTCTCATACCCATTGTTCAACCAATGGATTGAAAAGAAAATGAGTTTTTGAATTATATTTGCATCTATGAAATCATATCTGCTCGTTCCAAGTCCACCTATAGTACAATACAACGTGTACATTCGGAGAGGACGCTTTGATTATGGTTCCTCTTTTACATATCCAACTTAAATTTAGCTCTGAAATATTTCCTGGAAAAATGTGAAGTTACATTCATTTATCAGAAACGTCAGTCAGATTTGAGCAATGTAACATCTTATATTTAGTAACAGAGGCATAAAGTATTCAATTTGATGTAAGTCAACACCTACCAACTCACGATCCCACACACTCAAACAAACAATAAAGACAAGTTACTGAGGTTGGCATATTTCCATCAAATTTAGATTCAAAACTTAAGAGTAAATCGAAGAAATGAATGATCGAACAAATAGTTAAGGTTTATCTTAGATCAGACCCCAATACGATGATCTCGTTTCAATTTTATCGTAAGTAAGAGTGCATTTATATTAAAACAACAACATTACTAGCTTATTTTGTATTCGGAATTCTTTGTTAACTGTATCTGCACAGCCAACATGATTAATTTAACCCATTAAATATATTTGCAGATGATGACAAATACTTCAAACTGGTCTCAGTTTCATTTCAGTAAATTTAACTGAGTACGTATAGCCTTTCCATTGTGCCCAATTGAGACCAACACCATAAGCGGATGCGCCTTGATGATATTCACCGTTGAGGTTGGCGTAGTGACAATGCTCATACCACCATCCTCCCTTATACTTCAAGGCGCAGCTGCTGCCCCAAGTATCGTGGTCTTGATCAAATGTAGAGAACTGTTTGTTTTGACAAACACCCATAGCATTGCCTGCAAATATAATGGAAAAATCCATTAATATATCACATGATGTCAGTATCTGGGAGCTTTTCACAACTTACTCGTGGTACTACGATTTAATGGAACAATGCACTGTATGCACACTGTGATATATGGCACTCTGCAATGTATGGGACAATCATATTTTCTTTGTCTTTTTGCAACTGCTGGTTATTCTTCGGGTGTTCAACACATTTCCAGTATAGGCCTATGTGATATAGTAATACATAGACACTACACTGTATTTCGGAACTATCATGTATGAGACTACTAAAAATTCAGGGGGAAAAACAGCCGATGTATGAGTAAAAGGTGGGTAAATGTTGAATATTAATTAAAGCAATTTAAAAAGGTGGACAATATGACACAATTGTGCAATTGAGCACCCTTAACCACATACAAATTACTCAAAGGTTATACGTGTTCCCTCTACATCACATTCACAGACCACAACATTCCCCACTGGTGGGTCACCAAGGTGATAATGGTACAAATTGTCACAAAATGTCACAAATCAAAACATTTGAATACCAGCTGTCAATTATTTATCTTATGGTTATTTAAATATTATTTAATTTTCTGCACTGGCGCAATACGCATTGGTTACCGAAGCTACCGGTGATGTTAATTAAATAATGATTTTAGGCATATTTTGTTTTGTTTTCATATGTTGTAAACCTTTAAAATTCACGGCTGCCAGTCCAGCACTCTCTAACAATTTGAAAAATAACGTTTTGAACATATCAGGCAAGTTATCATTTAAAGTCGCTGGACTAACATGCAAACCATTAGGTGTGTTCCTATTTATTGAATGCAAATTAATGGGAGATGTTATCACCTAACATAACACGTTTCCAAAAAGACATTTATCAAGGACAAAAGGTGTATCATATTATCTAACAGCACGTGGTTGAATATTATAACTTAAAAAACATTCGGAGTACCATTTAGCAATAAGAAGTTTAAGCGTGGAGGAGCCGACGTCATGAGCAAGTTAGACTTAAATGACATGTACATATTTTAGAGATGAATATGTAGTAAGTCGAAATAGTTATATGAAGTATTACAAGCTCTCAAGCTTTCGTTTTTCTTGACCTACACTTTATCAAGACTAAACTGTTTTATTAAGTCATCTTTTACAGAATGTGGAATTTGACTATTAATGGTTGGAAAATACATAATCTCGGTTGGTCTAATACTTTCGAGTTGGAGGTACTGAAAAGAGCCAGCGACTGTGTCATATTATACGTTCCGGAAGACTTCAATATAAAGAAGGAAGAGTCATTCTTGATTCTTGAACCTATATTTAACGTAACGTAAATAACCATAAGCAATGACGTGTAGGGTATATCCGTAAGGAGTAGCAGCAAGCATGTAGAGTGATAGTACAGTAGCGTACATGAGTATTTATACTTACATTCTTAATGAGATAACATAGGATGTAATGAGCTAACCAGCATCTTATCTGATTGGCCTATAATATAACAGTGTGATTGGTATCTGACAATTAGACTTATGACGTTACATCACAGACTTACCGGCATCACCGGAGTATGATCCTAGTTGGAGTCTGTAATTGTCGGCAGGACCAGCAACGACGAATGGATTATACTTGGCATATCTAGACGCACCTTCAAAATCTCCCAAGTCTACACGGAGTCCATACGTCTTCTGCTTTGTCAAGTTATATAGCTTCTCATTACCCAACCAATGTTCTCCCTCTAACGAACCAAAGCCATTTTCATAGTCGTCCCAATTTCTGTAGAAGTCTTCCGTACCGTCTTCTCGCCTTTGAAAAACCTTTAAACAGGTAACATTTTCCGTCTGATAAAACTCGTTAACTATAAACGATATTTAATTTGATAATAAGATTTTAAAGCTATATGCTCATTCAAAGAATACAATCTACTAGCTATTAGAGGTATCAACTACTTAGGTATCAATGTCGCCAGAAGTATGACTTACCATGACAGTGACAGTAATGTATAAGATCACTGGAAATAACTGCAATCGTGTTAAACGTTAAGGAATATTGGGGTTGATAACTAATGTCTCAACTCAACTTCATTATGTATGGCATATGAATACCATCATGCACATGTATATTCATAACATTATTAATTGGTCGGGATAACTACCTGTCAACCATGTCAACTGTCTTTCTTATTCGTACGTATATATTTGTATCGTACACATGATGAGGTATAGAATTATCGTCCAGAACAACACGACGTGTCCCACTTCTACGTTAGAACCTATTATTTTTTAAATATGTCACTAAATGTAAAGGTGAGCAGTTTTTGAGCCTCACATATTACATTTATTTTGGGTATTTTTTTGTACACATTTGAACATACCGTCCAACCGCCACCGTCAGTATCCATGTCACAAAATACTGGGAACTGATCAGCGCCATCCGGTGTGATGTTATACACACCACTCTCAGACCCACCATTCTCTTGAACATCCAAGCAATCCTTTGGTTGTGAAGTTGGTTTAGATATCTCAGTAGTATTAGTACTGTTACAGCATGCTAAGAAAGAGAAAACACAACATCAACAAGAAAACGGTTATTTTGAACCAATTAGAAGATGTCGTTAGCGTAGGAACAACATCAGCACCAACAGTGAAAAAATGTATGGCTTATCAATACGGCTACAACATGTTTATATCGATGTATACGATATTTCATATATGAAATTCGAACGGTTATAAAGGCGCTTCAAATAGCAAATGGTTTCATTATCTATGACAGTGAAATGTAACTACTGGATACAGACCTAAATCTGCTTACATATACATTTCCTAGAAAATATCATTGGTGACAAATATCGCTTTTGGCACAAAAACACCATATTATATTATGACCAAATACGTGTAATTACGACACACACTTAGCAAATAGTTTGGGTGGGGAATAACACTTGAAGATATGAAGCAAGAGCAGACCATTTATTTAAAGAAACGGACCGTTTACAAAACTGACAATGATATCTTGACATGTTTTGCCAATTTAGCAGAACAATTCCTCATGATGATAAACATTCGTTCTAACCTGTATTCTCTAGGGTACTGATGATGGTGTTTAGAAGATCTTTTATGTCTGTGAGTTCTTGTCGTAATCCGCCATGCAAATCTTCTTCAGAGCGATTGCAATAGTTGTGAAACTGTCAGTAAATAGTACCGGGATGTTACATGAAAGAAAGGTAAGGTTCATGTGCATCCAAGTAACAAGATCAGGTGATGTTAAATAAATGTTTATAATACGTTGACAGTTTGTAGGCTATTGTTTTTAGTGTAATGTTTCTGCCGCACAATTAATATCACGACAAGGAAAGCAAAATAACCATGAATGAATTGCAATATTGTCGATACGCTGACAAATACAAGCATTTCCTGTTAAATATTACTATTTCTAATGAACCTTCTTTTTAGAAAAATGTCCGCAGCAGGATTTCGGTTTCTAAAGTAAATGCTCCTGTACTTCAACCTTTCATAATCTACCATAGGACAAAACTAACGATAAGCAGTTAAAATATACATTAATGGTCTCAAGTGTGTCTTCTCATTTAAAAACAAATACGTTTTTGTTGACATGGTAGATATCTGCATCTAGAATTTAAGCAAATGGGCTTGGTGAATGGATTTTGTTTATGTTACTCTCAAATACTTACTAACAACTCAATAACATCCTTTCATGAGTAAGATACAATTAATGTGGTAATAACATGCTTGCTGAATTTTACTGTCTAGCATATTTCATAATTAATTGTAATTCATTAATTTGGATAATCGGACATTTTGTTGAGACAAGTTTTTGACCAGCTGAAATCGATACGTATATACATATTCTTGAGAAATAAATCATCAGTTTGCAGTAGAGCACTATAATCTTGCAGCAGGCAGCTCAGGTAGATGTTTACCGTTGAGAGTGTATCTGTACACTTTGATCCTTATTGTAATGCAATTTCGATCTATTGCTTTCCACACTTATGAAATCGCTCAGTGCAGTTAATGGCAATGAAGAATATTGGCGATAAATCACTTTTATTGTATACACTTCAGGCAGACTAAGGATTTTCTGGTGACACACAATATATAACTTATATTACACAAAAATACATTTCGCTCTCCTAGCTGAAAACCACACATCAATAGGTTGTCCCTATCTCGGGATATGGTTGATTAAATGTAAACTATTTTGACTGGCTGAACCTTCAACTACTCTAGGAAGTTAGATCACAGTCGAGGTCCATGATGTCATATCTTCAAAGCTTCACTTAGGCTTTTAATATATTCTTGTTGTTAATCCTTGATACATGATTCATTTGGATAATTAAGTTACCTGTCAAAGTTATCTGTACTGATATGTAGTGTCTCAAATATGTAGAAATGTTACGTTTCCTCTGTGGAATTAAATCGTGAGTGCCCTGATGATATATTCTATTCTAATATTGCCAGATGGAATAAAAAAAACTATTACAAAATATGAAGAAATATAATAGTTTGCGATAAAAACTACTATAAAGATGTTGATTTTGCTAAGAAATCAATTCCATCAACCAGAATATCCTTTTAATTAGTTGCACTATGGTTGTTGTAGCTATAAACGATATAAAACAACATAAACTTAGTTTTGATCTTTCACTGAACATTCATCCCTTGCACAACCAATTGACCATATTGACATAGTTCCACATACTGCACCGTTGACTCTCCTAAACATGGGAGAACATGTTGTACGTTCAAATCCCGTCATTATATGGGAGGGGTGGGGTAGCATGATATCATTTCTTTCTTCGCATTCTAAACATTATTCTTTGGTCAATTATAGTACAATACTAGTTTTAGAAGTTAGCTCACCGTAATGGTATTGACTGGATGATGCAATGGTATCGGTTTGAGGGACTCCTGAGAACTAACGTCATCTTTTGGACCTGATTTACCTTCTTGCTCAGGTATAACCAAGATCAAGCACAGAACCTGAAAAGCTAATTCCAGCAACTTCATTTTGAACAGCTCCGATTTTTAGCAGTGGTGGCAATGTCGTAGGCTTGGTATGAATGTGATCCTGTTGAATTTACCGTATAGTACTAGGTCAGAAAACTTACGTTTTGTTTTCTCTGATAAAGCATGGACAAATTTAAGATATAATGGAAAGGTACATTTAAATGACGGTCAGTGGATTATATCCTTAACATTCCCTGAATATTCTACCATTGTATTCAAACCTCTTTGAACAAGAATATTTATCAATTAAGCGTTCGGAAGGCGTAGAATACTTTTCCGATAATCTCACAATGTTGTATTCCTTTAGATGTATATGTTATTTGTTTACAATGTTACATCTCTTATATTGCAGAGTTACGCCATGCAACAATGTAGCTATAAAGCATTTTAAGGAGGGTTATCAAACAGCGGGTTATAGCCGACTTCTTGCGCAGAGTTCCAACATTATTTACCATTAACGCTTGAAGTAAACTAGTCATTGTAAACCATTCTACTACAGATGATACCTTGAGTCTTATTGCATTGTAATGAATAAGCCACTTGTGCAACTGTATATGTGTGTTGTATAATATACTTTATTGCAATGCAAGAAAATAAGTTCAATTTGAAATGAAATGTTTGAATAGTATTTTGAATTGATTATAATCGCATTCAACAGACTTATTAAGATAGGATAGGGCTATTACACAAAATAATAACTACCGATATCTAGCAAACTGTACATAATATTACTAACACTTACAGGTATAACGAGCAGTTCAATGATGCGTTCAACTCAGTTCTTCAAGTCCAAACTTTTGGCAAAGAATAAATGGTAAGCTTTGTCTCGAAAGTAGTACACTGAATTCAAATGTCGCAAAAACTTATACCACGCCGAAAAGTTTCCTTTTATTTATATAATCATACCAGCTAAGATATTTGGTTCGTGATCACATGATCAGAGAGAGAACCGCTCCTGGCTTGCGCCTGCCAGGTGCTTGGGTCAAACATATGACCAGGTGTATGATTATTTAGCTAGTATCCAGTGGAGCACTCTCATTTGAGGACTTATTGGGGCTCTCGTTCGCGGACGTGCTACAGCTCTCGATCACGGACGTGTGAGGACTCTCATTGAAGCTCTCATTTACTAAGCAATTAAGGCCTCTTCCAAGGACGTGTTTCAACTCGTATGACGTAAGGCAACTGTTGTTGTTTTACAGCTGTGGTTCAAGAACGACCAGCCCGAAAATCAATTGATAGAATTCGGATTGAAATTATGTACTGCATATGATAAATAATAACACCACAACAACCTTTGGTGATAAATTTACACTTGCACAACATTAATTTGTTCACTGAAATCCAATTGACCAACTTACCTACCTGAATGCCACAAAGGTCAGCATCTCAGCAATGAGTAAACGGGTAGATCTAGAACGTTGACGAGTACACCTAAGAGAACCTTAAGTACGCCTTTCTATGGTTGCGACTGCGTATATCGCTGAACGACGGTAGCTGTCTATAGTTACCATATTGTATGTTAATTCAACAAAGAAACGTAACTGTGCATAAATTCAGAGATAGAGCACTCACAGACAGAAATATGGACGTATTTACAGTTACAATTAATGAGGTGGGTGGCGGGAATTAGGGACATTCATCTCCAGTTGCACCATACATTTGAACGTTCAAGCTATAGAAACTCCTAAAGGTCTCTCTATTTCTTCTAGAGCTGAAACTTGCGTACAGTAGTTTCAACGTGTTAACTTGGTGCCATGCTATCATGTATACAAGATAACCCTTAGGCCCGAAGTCTCACCAAGGAAGTGCCAAAACTCTAAATTTAAGTTATTGGTAGGTATGACTAATTAATCAATTTGATTATACATTGTATGATTTGATATTTTTGGCTCCACCTATTTATCACAAGCTCGGACATTTTGATATCACTTTATCATACTATTGAATTGTAACTATAGAATGAATTACGATGATTTGTACCTACGCCTTAAATATGTAGTTCGAATATTTTTAGCCACTAACAGGATGTTATATGTTTTCAGTTATTAACAAAATATGTTACCAACAAGTATGTAGCAAAATAAGATATTGCTGGACACTGTCTCAACCAATAATAAGCGACACTTTGCCAAAGTGTGATGCAAATCCTATTCAAAGGTAACTTGAGTCTAATCTTGAACTTAACTACTAAGTCATGATCTTCATGCGTTGGCTAGCTACATATACTTCATATACTATGTACAAATTCCTCTGTAATAACGGCCAAAATTCATCGAATTGACCGATCTCTACTTTACAGTTTTTAAACAATCTGCTAGCTCTCCACTTTAGTGTAAGAGAGAATCTAGATATTTCTTGAGATACGGTACAGGCCACTTTGGGCCGGTCAAGACGTTAATGTTTCCCATGTTGACTCATCTGCGTTTAATAAAGACAGAGCTAATAAAATTAATTATCAAGATACATTCCGGGTAGTGTGATGTTAGAGGACTTCTTGCATGTAATCTGGGATGACATAAGCTGGTAAGCTAGTAAGAACATTAAAACTGGAACATCTTGTGAATAAACGTTATTTCCAATAATAGTCATAGTTATAGTTTGGTATCGGACTCAAGGTTTTTGAATTGTTATGGTGCGTAGGTAAGACTAATAGCTAACGAAGTTCACTGTGGTACGTGCTGCTGGTGGGCTACTCAGCAGATAATGAAAGATGGTTAACACATGCCTTTGCTCGCAGTAGAACACATCAGTGCATCATTCTTCCTGTTACCCATCTTACCTTTGCCCTAACACACTCAAAATACCTCTACAGGAGCCTCATATCTACCCATAGTTACATAGAAGAAGAAACAATCAAACGCCATGCCTTTTCATGCAGGGATGACAGTTTCTCGGGTCAACGATTATAGATTAAATTGCAGACCTACTGTCATATGCACTTTCTTTCATGTATTGTTATTATCCGTGGTCTCACTGGACCATGATCAAATGGTCATGTGTGCTACATGTTTACATACCTATCAGCTGCATGAAGTGATATAGTCAGTGGCGTGCATAGTATATCTCAGTTTAGAGGAGACGGGAGCAAACGACTGATTAAGTAGGGCTGAACCTATATGGCGAGTGGCGAATGAAGAATTTGGTGTAGCTGTGGAATCGTCGCAGCCGATTCCCATTTAGGGGATGTGGAGGTTTTCCCACATTTGTGTGTGTGTACATTTTGAAGTCAAATGGACGATTCTGAGGCATATTTAGACTATAAAGGATGGCTTAATTGACACTCAAAGCAAGGTTGTGCTCATAAATGCTCTGGACTTGTGTGTGTGGTTAACAATGAGTCCTACACCCCGAGAAGTGGCTTAACTCAGTCCCAGTTGAATGTTAAAATCTCCCGAATGACCCACTTCTACCAAATGATGACGAAAGGTTGGGAACTCCCCTTCCCTAGTTGCGCATACCATTGGCTATAGTAAATTAGTCGGTCCTAATTATCTCACGTTTTAGGTTGCCATTTATACGGATCTGTCCGCATGTATCAAATATTAACAACCGCCATCTCCGGGAGTGCAACTAAACACCATTTTGTGGACAAAGACGCTATTCCGTCCTGGAAAGGATCTAAGGGGAAATATCTAACAGGTGGGAGGGAATTCTTAAGAGAAGGATAGAGTGAGAGTGTGTATTAAAATGGAGGGTGCCTTAATGCAAAATAATGCTAACTTTTGAAACAACGTTAAAAGTCTGCAGATGTTTGATTGTGCTGTTCATACATGTTATATATCTATGTCCTAGCCTACAGATTACTTTGTAATGTGTTGTCTGTCGGCGGGGATGTGCCCCCCCCCCCACCTCCCATTGATAATGTTCTGTCTGTCAGAGGAGAGGTGCTGATGATTTTTTTCTCGCTTGATCACCTGATAGCATAACTTTATTGACGTGATAAAGTTCCGCCTAAGCGTTCAGTTTTACGTAGCACAAGTCCTTAGTTAATTTGTTTGCTGTTTGCTATGTCATTTTAGCTACTTTGCAAGGAAATTTTTAGATTGCAATGAGTTTTAATCGGGTGCAGCGATGCTACTAGAGGGAGAATAAGATTTCACATTTCTCCAAAATTGTCGTAAAGAGAAATCTCTCAATGTTTAACTATAATCAAACAAGCTGATGTCTGGAGTGTTTAGAGTTTTAAAGTAGAAATATATTACATAAAAAATCCAATTCTACTCGAATTATGGAAAAGGTAAGTAAATTAAAAGAAAATGTTAACTTAACAACAGTTTTATTGTGTAATCACTTCCTAATGTGATCCGATATATACCGCGACTGCCCCTTCAAATTTGACGCTAGTAGGGAGGTCCATTGTCTCATGTATAGGTAAAAAAGGGGACCCAAAAATGTCAGACTTGAAACTTTTACACACTTATACTTCGAAGACGAGTATGAGAGGTGAACTCCAAGATCATTAATTTTGGAAACTCAGCTGGGGGTTAGACGTAACTTTCGTTGAGTGTGCATAAGTACAAAGTTAACGCTGTAATTTGAAGTACGTCCATATAATGTTTCTATTTAATAAACCTACATTAAAAAGAATGACGTGGTTTCCAAGTCCTTTTAGACGTTTTCACATGAGGTAAAACTACCCTAACCGCATTGCTGGCATGTTGTTCCTCCCATTACCATTCCATTTCCATCATGCAGATGTTTCGTTATATGTAGACAAGATTTCTACCCACAGATAAACTTTTTCTTAAGATGCTCTTTAAAGGCTAGAATTAAAATCACGTGTACTCTCATTCATATTCTTCACCCTAGCTATATATAACTGATTGAAAATCCTTCTTGGAAGTATATAAGAAAAGGTTCCCTGTTGTCTTTTTTTTTCAATCTTGTGAAGAAGACCACTCAGAAAAAAAAACATATTCTTCAGTGAGTTGAAAATTATTTCTTCCTTTAATTTGATAGAATGTTTTTTACGAGTTTACAGTATTTTTATAAAAGGCAGTATCGATTTATATCATAAATGAAATTACGTTAACGAGGAGACGAATAATGGAACCTTGAGATAAGAACACTGACATGGCATTTGTGTACGTCACGTTTACATACACACATCGTAATCCTATTTTCTATAGTCCGAGAAACATTGAAGCGGGATATAGGTGTGTAAATATCACCAGTACGAAATCCTTGATTAGTTTTTGGCCCATACATAGAAGGTCCGTGCACCTTTCTTAATCAGACAGATGAAATTTGAATTTGTTCCCCTCTCCCACTTTTAAATTCTGTGCACACCACTGCCTGATTTTCTTTGATTTCGTGAAACGTTCAAAGCGACCTACGCTAACATTTTCACAAGGAATGTAATAACATCCGTTCATTCTTGTGTACGTTTTATCTCACAGCAGACATGTATCCCATCAGATAAGTGTTATATCTCACAGCAGACATGTATCCTATCAGATAAGTGTTATATCTCACAGCAGACATGCATCCAATCAGATGAGTGTTATATCTCTCAGTAGACATGCATCCAATCAGATAAGTGTTATATCTCACATCAGACATGCATCCAATCAGATAAGTGTTATATCTCACATCAGACATGCATCCCATCAGATACGTGTTATATCTCACAGCAGACATGTATCCCATCAGATGAGTGTTATATCTCTCAGTAGATATGCATCCTATCAGATAAGTGTTATATCTCACAGCAGACATACATCCCGTCCGATAAGTTTTATATCTCACAGCAGACATACATCCCGTCCGATAAGTTTTATATCTCACAGCAGACATACATCCCGTCCGATAAGTTTTATATCTCACAGCAGACATACATCCCGTCCGATAAGT
>JAAAKB020030359.1:0-14580 GCA_010014835.2 Apostichopus leukothele
GGTTACCCCTCCTCCCCCATTTCTTCCAATCTCTCCCCTCCCTCCCCCAGTGTCTCCTCCCCTTTAACTTTGATGTAAACAACACAATACAATAGTACTGATTATTTCTACATTGTATGTCAATGATTGTTCAACTAAGGTTGGTTACCCCTCCTCCCCCATTTCTTCCAATCTCTCCCCTCCCTCCCCCAGTGTCTCCTCCCCTTTAACTTTGATGTATACAACGCAATACAATTGTATTGACTATTTCTACATTGTTTGTCAATGATTGTTCAACTAAGGTTGGTTACCCCTCCACCCCACGTCCTCCAATTCCCCCTCCTCCAATCTGCCCCCAACCCTTGACCTTTGAAATATAACACAATACAATTGTGCTGACTATTTCTAAATTGTTTCGTCTTACCCTACTGTACCCCTACTGTACCCCTACTGTACCCCTTGAGGAATATTTATTTTCAAATGATATTTATTTTCCACTGATGTTGATAACGGAAATTGTCTCAGTTTGTACCCTGATTATCAACATCTCGAGAACTCAATGTAGGAATTGGATGCAAATTCCATCAGGATGTTTGGAATATGTTCCTCTCTCATAAGTCAAAAATAAATTTGATGTCAGGCCTAAGGAATTAGCGAGGTCTCAACGAACCTAGAGTAATCACACATCGGTGACCAATGAAAAGTTTGGGAAGCAGAGCACAAGGGTAGATGCAATTAGAAATGGTTATAGTACCTTTCGGGAATAAACAAGTTCAACTAGTCCTTACCTCAAACATATCTTCCGATAACAGCTTGATATTATCAAACTGGTATTTAACTTTTATTTGATGACCGGAAGTATCACAAATCTCTTTAGGAAAAGGTCCTCTATAGATTGTTTCAGTTTCAGAATAGGCCAGAGCTCTAGCACCAAGATACAAACGGTGAGCAATGTCCTGCTTGTGGCGAGGATGAATGCTGAAAAAAAGGGGGAAAAAAACTAACATTATTTATAGCCTTAAAAAGAAAAGCAGAAATGTAACAATTGATTTGGCAAATATTTTCAATACAGAAGAAGCAAAGGGAAAGAACAATCGGTGAAGAATAAACTGTAAATGATGAGTGAATACTCTGTGTTCTTGTTCATCACCATGCTCTCTAATATCCCCCTTCCTCCCCACTCCCCCTGGCCCCCTTTTTAAAAAAAAACTACCTGTTGAAAGTAACACAGATTGCATGCCAATTGTCATACGTTCAATTTCGTAAATTAATAACTTTGTGGAATCAACTCCACCTGCCTGCTGGCAGACACTTTAGAAGAGCTGGACATTCCATTTCAAGTTAGGTTAAATTTATAATTCAAGATGAATGATGTCGTTCTCCAAGAGTAAAACAAAGGTGTATCATTTCCAGTATTAAATAGAATAGAGCTTAGCATAAATAATAACATTACCCAGTACGTACTTAAATGAACTGAGCTTTATTAGCACGACTAGTATCACCAATATAAGTCATTCCCCAAATACCTAAAATGGAATCACCCATCTTTCATTGGGAGGAGGAGGGGTAGTTGATCCATTTTGACTAAGTACAGTACTACAACATATGGTGGGAAACATGTTTGTTTTCAATTTATACAACAGGTTTACATAAGGCATTATTTTGTAAGATGTCCAATTATGAATCCTGTCACACTTAATGTACGTAGCTTGATATCCTCTGACTAGAAGAGAACCAATCAAAAAAACACTTGTCAAATCTTCCTGTACAGCATAGAATGGTTAAATAAAGATATCTACAAATCTGGTAATAGTGTTGCCTCAGTCTTGAGTGTGCCACAAATTACTCAAACTAAGTCTTCTTTTTTTCTTACCACGATCAGTTTTAAGACATGGATATATGTTTCGATAAAACAAGTGGATGCCTCATTTAGGGCAAATGAATTTTCAGAGTGGCAGCCAAAGGCTGGGTTAAGTTTTCCCATGAACATATATATGGCTTTTCATGATGTCTTGTACGACTTACGGATTGTAAGGAGAGGTCGGATCTGGAAGATCGACAGATACTGCCATGAAGACATTTTGAAGGACTGGATTTGGAGCATAGCCGTAACCTGCAGTCTGTGCCCATCGAAAACTGGCAAAATTACAGTACTTATCACAGTACTCATAATCTTGTACCTTTGAGATACAGACCTGTAAAAAGTGTAGGAGGTGGGAGGTTTACAGCTAGTTAATTTGAACGCTGCAACAATGACATGCACAATATTTAAAAGGTGACCTGGGTGGGGAGTGGGAGGGGGGGGTAGCGAAATGGACTTTTATGGAAGAACATTAACAGACTAAATGTAAAAAAATCCCCCGGCCAAATGTTTACCCCTGACTTAAGAGGAGGTGGGGCATGCTATGGCTAACTAGTTGTCACTGGTCACTAAAAGAACAAGAGGGCAATCCATAGAGTTGCAGATCTCATCTCCTTCATGACGTAGGCATTTGTCTCATCATTCTCTACATCAAGTTGTTGACAAGCAGAAAATGGCTAGAAACCAAATTTTAGGTTTCTTGACCTCTTACATTAGACCTATGAGGTCATCAATCGCACAGGCATAAGGTTACATGGTCAGGCACCTACCAACCAAGTTTGAACTCGATCAGACTTACGGTCTAGGAGTTCACGACACACTTTTTCGCACAATTTCGGCCAAATTGACCTTTCACCTCCACTGACATTTGTCCTTGACCCTAAACACTAAAATCTGCACTATTTTAAGCTTTGTCATGTAATTCTCTACATACCATGTGGTTTAATGGTCTTTTCCTACATGCTTACAAGCAGAAAATGGCTAAAAACCTCTGACCTTTGACGTCATCAATCACGCAGGCACAAGGTTACATGGTCAGGCATCTACTCACCAAGTTTGAAATTGATAGGACTTATGATCTAGGAGGAGTTTGCAACACACTTTTTGCACAATTTTACCTTTGACCTAAATTGACCTAAATTGACCTTTGAACCTGACCCTAAACATCTAAGTCTGTCCTCTTTTAAAATTTGTCTCATCATTCTCTACATATTGTGTGGTTTAATGTCTTTTCCCTACATGTATGCTGACAAGCAGAAAATGGCTAAAATCCAATTTTTAGGTTTCTTGACCTTTGACTTCTGACCGATGATGTCATAAGTAACCCAGGCATGAGTTTACATGGCACTTACCCACCACATTTGAACTTGATCAGACTAACAGTCTCGGAGTTAGCAACACACTTTTCTGCTCACTCACTCAAGCACACACACACTCATCCACAAACATCCTAACATTTCTGATGTGGGGTGAAGTATTACATCGTTACCTCCTCTCATGTAGGGAGATGAGAAAATGAAGTGTGTAAATATTAATCAACTGGGATGGGCACTGATGTGACATATTCTGCCATTTAGAGAAAAATTTATTCAATCACTCCAGTTTCCTGATTCAGAAATCAACAAATAACACTTGGTTTGGTAGAAAAAATGGGGTTAGGGGAGAAGGAGGTGGAGGATGGGTGAGATGGTGCAAATCATATTTAGTAGAAGCAGTTGGACAATAGTATAACCCTGATTGGAAACAATTTAGGAACTCATGAAATCTGTAGCATTAATGTTTGAGAACATGACAATTAAGCTTGCAACATCTAATATCTAAAACAGTAAATAGTAAACAAAATGACTTTCAACTTTTTATTGCATGATCTCGGCCTGTTACAATGATTCAGCTCCCCGTGTTGAAAGGTTTAGTGTTGATTCAATTAATGAATAAACAGTTAAATGTTTTGAAAATTTGCCATTGGGGGGCATAGGTGGTGTTTAATATTGGATATAGAAAAGTATCATTTCATTACCTGAATTGGTGGCAAAACGCCTCTTAACTAATAGTTGTAATTAATATTTTGGGCAAACATGGAATAATGAGGTCACCAACCATACCTTCAGCTTGAACATGAACAGGTAAGATGAAGTCTAACCGCATCATACTGAGAATATTTGAATTTAGTTCAACGTGACATTCTACATTGGTATGCCGATAGTGTTTTGATACTCCTTTTAAATAAAGTCTGCAACGGAGTGTCAGTACCGTAATGGTTGGTACTCACCTGAACAAATCCAAATGGGAACATTGGATCTGTATTTCCTTCTGTACCTTCGTACCATTTCTTTCTCCAATCATTCACCATTTCAGGAAACAGGCAACTATATCTCTCAGGCTCTTCCCAATTTGCCTCTCCTTTATTGAGATGAAACAAAACTTGATATTGTCTTTCAATCATTATGTCATGTTGGCTAAACATTTATTAGCAATCCAAGGCCTAACAAAGGTTTTAATTCATTTCTTAACCTTAAAAAAATTTAATTGTCAATATTTAGCTGCACTGACGTCAATATCATTCATTCCTGAGGTAGCAGCAATGAAATATTGCTTACCTTGATACCACAGAACTCCTTTAATTGTAAAATTTAACAATGGATGAACCATGGAATTCCATAAACAGGAATCTTCCCAGTAATACTGATGTTCTGGAGGGATAACAACAGATCTTGAAAGGAAAGAAAATAAGGAAATTATGTCAATATGTAACTATCTGTTGTTCAAAAAAACTTTATTAATATCTATTTGATTTGAACATGCACTGGGAAAAAACAGCAAATCTGCAAAATTTTCTTTTTTATTGTTGTTCTTAAATGATGAGATGCAAAACCCAAACTATCACCTTTTAGTTTATTCGACGTAGATCTTTGTGAAGAACAAAGAGCCAGCTGAGAAACCTTTGGTTGTGTTTGCAAGATATCTCACTTTAGAAGTTGTGTCAAGAGCAGGTTGTGTGTCATTTGAAAACTTGTGGTATCACAGTGTGACTGGGTATCACAGTGTGACAGGGTGTCGTAGTGTGACTGGGTGTCACTGTGGAATCCCAAACCTTTCTTTCTGTTTCTCTTGTCATATTTTCATTGCAAAAGGCCAGATTGTCGAAAAATATATAGATCAGTGTTTGAGGTCTCAACAACGTGGACAAAGTGGAATTCTATTTGGGTCAAAGGTTGAGTTAATGTTTCCTAACTCAGTATGAAGTATGACAGCTGGTAGTATTATTTCTTCATGACATGGATTTGTGCACCAAATCAGGTAATTCAATAATACGAGAATAGAAACAGTTAACTCTCTGCTTCACTTTTCTATTGACTTTATTATTTTTAATAGGTACGCATCCCAGCCATTTCGGATGATATATATGTTAGATGTATCAACTGATATATACCTTCAATCATTACACCCAAACATGAAGTTAATGGAATAACTTATAAGTTCAAACGATGAAAGCAGCAATACATGTATATTTTTCTATTATTTCTAACTATCCCTTCTTCTCTTCTTTTCCTCTTATTCCAGGTTTTTCTTCTTTCCTTTCTCTTTCTTGTCTGTTATTTTGTATATATTCTGTTTGTATTTTGTATGTATTTTGTATGTATCTTGTCTGTTAGTTTGTATGTATCTTTCCAATATTAGAAGCCTTTCTTCTCTGTGGTCACTGTAGCTTTTGATAACAGTATTTCAGTTTTCTAGTGCCCTTCATGTTTAATACTTTTAGCTTCATGTTACTATACTGTATGTTGTGTCGTTTCTGTTCAATCAATTGCAATAATTAAATTTTGAATTGTCTGGCGTCGAAACCTTCCAGCAAGAGAATTGGAAACCATGCCTTCAGTCACACTGCTCCTGAACTGTGGAACAAACTCCCGTCAAACATTCGGAATGCATGTTCTGTTTCTACCTTTAAGTCTTTGTTGAAAACGCATTACTTCAAGGAAGTCTATGGTTAATTGTTGTATAGTTTACTTGTTTGTTCAGCGCATTGAGCTTCGGGATATTGCCCTCTATAAGTACTGGTGTAATAATAATAATAATAAATAATCTGTTTCTCCAGGATTTGGCAACTCTGCTGTTACCAGAACAAATTCAATTTCTGTATTTATACTGTTCTTTCTTACTTTGTTTTCAGGACGGATTATTGACAAAGCAAGAAATCGTGAATAAGTTTGATCTATTCGCGGGAAGTCAGGCAACAGATTTTGGTCAAGCCATCAAGGATCACGATGAGTTTTAATCTGACATTTGGTGAAGGACCTCTCATCCTATGAGAAGGTTAACATTTGTTTAAATCAGTCATTTCGTTGATGTCGTTTGTATGTTCGATTTGTGTCTGGTTTGCTAAGTTCTTTATGACAGCTATATATATTTTATAATTTCCTATCTTTTTATAACCTTTTGATTTCCCCCTCCGGTTTACTTTGGGTTTGTTTTTTTTCCATGTTGGTTTACATCATTTTTGTTAATAATATTCAACTTGTTAAGTTGTTATCATGTCAAGGTTATATCCATCTGTTTATGGTTGTCTCTCTCTTCTGCACTTTAGTCACACCTGCTTCTCTGTCAGTTAAATGTTAAGCTGAGGTCAGAAAGTATTTTTAAAGCTACTTGCTCTATTTTGAACATTTTCCCTAGTGCATTATGAATTTGGCACAGTTATTTTGTGCAGTGCTCTTCATCTCTGCCACGCTATCTTCTATGTTCAGGCGACGTCAGTTTCTAACAAGACGTAAATTTGGGATTAACATGGTAACTTCTGTCAAGGGATATTAGTAATATTAACTTGCTTGTGAGACATTTTCAACCAGTTTAAAAATATTGGATGTTAAGCGTTAGAATATACATATTTGAAATCGTCTAATACTGAATCATCTCCTGTTAGTTTCTTAAATTCATCTACACAGTCAGCCATACACCATTGTGGAAATGCTTTGTTTACAAATCATCTGGTAGTAACAAATTTAACTAATTAATTACATATGTTCAACAGAGCAGTCTAGTGTTTTGGAATACCTCACCTACAAAAAGTGGTGCAGTTTTGTGAAATCAATTTATTTCAAGAGTGGTGCAGTAATTAAGAGTTCACTAAAACATGTTTGGTGGTGCAATGGTTTGCATTACTTCACAAATCGCATGGTAGTTAAATGGAGTAAAATATTTCAATGGTTCAGGTTAGTGGTGCAGGATAGTGGAATGCTTTACCCAACAACCGGTGCAGTATTTGTGAAACAATTAAAACATGTAGATTGGAATTCATAGCATGTATATTTCCTAAATTTCTATTCAAACAATTTCATCTGCTTCTTTTGGAACATTAATGCAACAATATACCTTGAATAAATCAGGTTTTTAAACCCTTTTCTGACAAGCTTTAAAGAATAGTTGAGAATATTTCCACATTTTCTGTGATGATACCCAAAAGACTCAGCAAGGCTGCCAAACTGTTGGCTTAACTGCTTTAAACTTGATAGAAAGTTGTGTTTGAGTGTAACCCCAACCACGGTATATTCCTTTTGGTAGAGAGACATGTTTGTGACATCAGAGATTCACATTGTCTAGACTCTAACTGATAGTAAAGTCAGCTTTGCTGGATCCTCTTTCCAACAGGACCTTCCCAGCAAGTACAGTGTTATACAAATTTCAGACCATTCACACACATAAATATTGAGACAGTAACTATATAATTTTGGACACAAATTTCCTTTTTGGAGAAATAAATTTTTACTTACTTATTGTACTGTTAGTCATAACAGACCATTTACACACATGAATATTGAGACAGTAAATATAAAGTATTGTTACTCATAGCAGAGCATTTTCTTAGAATTATGGGATATATAATGAATATTCGTTTAGTTTGAGTGAGTGGCCAACTCAGCATTCTTCAAGTTATTCACTCTTTGTCTGTGAATAAAATCAACTTTTGGCATAAGGATATATTTTATTTTTAATTCTTGCCATCATGATATATTTTTGATGCTATCTCTGCAATGTTTTTAATCTTGCCAGTTACAGAGATGATATCATATTTTATATATATATATATATTTTTTGTATGTCTTCTTTCATAATGTTTGAATAGATCTTAAAATCAGCCAGTTCGCAGATCCCTGTAGATCACTTCAAATTGGTCCGAGGCAATGTGACCGATGCAGGTGTCGCTAATGTGTGATGTGAAAAGGTTAGAAGGGAGGGGGAGGGTGATAATCCGGACTGATAATGAGGAATTTTACTCAAAGTTGTCCATGAAGAGAATCTTCTCAGACTCCCCCTGTCACTCACCTGATGTGAGAGATTATTTTCCCCTACGCAACATTTTAAGCTGCCATCACTGTCTGACATACCTCATCCATTTATGTATTTAATAAGGACAACAGTCCTACCCACCAAAGTTATACAAACACTTAAGAAGTCAATGTACAATTAATTCAAGTCAGAACTATGCATATTTACATTATCATCAATTCTTCATACCTTCGTGTGTCAAATTTTAATTATGATGATTAGAACAAACTTCTTCTGTGTTAAGCCTCATTACGACTGTTCGTTTACAGAACATGCTATCGATCCGAGGGAGCCTGTAGATTTATGTATCACTACGACTTGGGATAGCAACAGCTACAAACAATATGCCGATAAAGGCTCGAGTTTGTGCAACGTATGTATCGTTAACTTTACAACAGCCTAACCATACATAAAGATTGCCGAATAGGCTGACTAAGCACTCTAACTTGAGGGTACCTTATCCATAAATTCTATGTGTAAGAATTATATAAAATCATACATGCTATTCAAGTCATTTTTCTTATATTTTAGGTCTAATTATATGTGTTTGTAAATTGTATTGTGTGTTTTTTGTGATATCCAATGAACAAATTCATGCATTTGGCATTTTTTTTAACATGAATTTACTAGTTAAATAAAAGTCCGTTTGTGACTGGTAGACGTCAGAAGTTGTCAATAAAATAAGGAAGAAAAAAATGGTTGATTTATTCACTTTTTCGTGTTTTTCTTCGGTCATATAAAGTGCATGATGAAAGAAATCATTTAAACAAAGAGTGAAACATTTATGATATTAACAGAAAACTATCAATATCTCCGGGTTTTCAAATGGTATAAAGTAGAAGTCCAAGGTTATCAAATTAAGCTGGAAAGGTGTTGCCATCACTCCAAACGAATTTATTCGTCTCCCCCGTGAAAGATTTAATGGATAGAATACTGGCAGTAAGATACGAAATCTCATACGAAGTCTAACTGCGGTTACTTCGTAGATGGATTATTATCAAATTAATGATGTTAAAACTATAATGGATCGTGGTGTACGAATTCAGAAGCTAACAAATTTGGGATTTTTTTCTTAGAATAGTAAATGAAGCTCTCCTCTTCGTGGGTGCCAAGAATTTCATTATTATGTTTAATTGATAATTGAGCATTAGTATGAGTAGTCATCCATATATATATATACAATACGTCAAAGCCTCCGTTGTACGAATTCAGAAGCTAACCAATTGCAAAGGATTTGAAAATTATTTTCTTAAAAAGAATAATAAATGTAGATCTCCTCTCCAGACCATGTGGGTGCCAAGAGTTTCATTATTGTGTTTAATTGAGAATTAGTATGCGTAGTCGTCCATATATATATATATATACAATACGTCAAAGCCTTCGTTGTACGAATTAAATTCTATGAGACGGGGCGAAGGCCCAGTTTTTAGCCGATGGCAGGTCGACCGATGAACACATGCATAGATTTAGAACGGGTTGTGTTGTTCAGTGGCACGATTCAATTGATCCATCTTTCCCTCACCTTAGACTTATCGGCTTGTCTCTGCCTCTTCTCCAAGGCTTTCATGTTTTTGAAGGAAAATCCAACAATTGACTGCTGAAAGAAGGGGTAAATATTAAAGAAGAATCTTTAAAACGATCAGAAAAACCAACCAGACTACAAATACAGGATAAACAGGAATTGAATGAAGCTGCAAGTGCATAGGATAGGACTGACTGACAGTGCTTATAAGAGAAAATGAGAAGTTGTTTCAACCCTCCAAATTAGCCAGATAACTCCAACATCCACTCTCCCCTCCCAATTCAACCCAAGTAGACACTTTAAAGTAGACAATTACAAAGCAGCCTTGATAACAAACTTGCTGCTCGCACGAGGCATCTGCCTTTTTTCGATGGCCTTGTCAAATCTTGACGTTGCATTTTTGTAAAGCATCCTTACTGATATTCTGAGGAAATGTGATTGACCTTCATAAACATATCATCCATTTCACTAGATTGTACAAATCGTTTGTTTCAAAGACAACTGCATGATTCATCTAAGAGTTGACAGACAAAAAAAGACAAAAACACAAATATCTGTTTTAAAGAGCTATTTCATGTTCTACCACACAGAAATACATCCCAAGCTGTACCTTGTACATGTTTGTAAGGTCCTCTTTAAATTCTAAAAACAAAAGCACCACAAAGCATAAAATTGTAAATTAGTGAGGGTGGGACCCTGCATGGCGAGTGGGAAGGGACAATATATCTTGGGCCAACTCAGTCGATGCGGATGTCTTTCTCAATCTCGGATTACATACTCACCCTGTTTTCACCAAAGTACTCTGCGTTATTGTTCACCGTCCGTAATGCCTCCAGGGCGTGTCTGTGTTCGGTGAAGGATACGAATCCGTAACCGAGGAGTTTGCCCTTCTTAACCTCTCTTAGTTTGTCCTTGTCCCTCATCACTTTGGACTGGGGATAGGTAAGAAAATAAAAATAGTAGAAACAAATCAAATAAAAAAAATAGATTATCTAGAGTTGTGTGAATCGACCCAAAAAATGGTAAAATTGTTCAATTTCTTTAAAATCATTCCAGTCATCATCACAAAACGTTATGGATTTCTTCCTGCATTCATGTCACACTCAAAATTGTAGGAGAGGCAAACATATTTTTGATGAAGTGGGATGGAGGGGGCATAGGACGGGGGATGGAACGGGACGAGATGGATGTGATGGGGATGTGATGGGGATGTGATGGGATGAACAGATGGATGGAATCCTTAACATCTTTCATTAGAACAAATACAACAGCATAGATCAAGGTTTGTTATGAAAAGTAAGTCAACTAAAAATCCTGGAAGGTATGACATCACATTTTCCATGCAAGATAAAAATGGGAGGACCAAAATAAGAGTAGGTGTTGAAAAGGTGACAACATTTTCCATGGGAAGACTGAACACAAACCTTGGTTATTTCAACGCCAGTCTTGGCCTGCACAGCTGACCTAAATAAATCCTTAAGCTTGGTATCGTCGCAGGTCATCGGCAGATTATTGACCATCAGTCTGGTCTTGGAAACAAATTTGTAAATGTTCTCTATCTTGGCCCGTTTCACGGCCTCGACCTTTGACCTCTTGGCGATGTCAGACTTGGACAGTCCAGCTAGTGCCTCGGTGCCAGGTCGAATAACTTACGATGGAGAACGGAAATGTGAGACGTTCTTCATCAAAAGTAGGAAAAATTAAATATTTCTAAGATGATTCAGAAGGATGTACACCAGAAAACACGTACTTTATATGTAAAGGGCTATGTAAAATTGCTTGTTTATATATGTTTTCATATGTGGTCGCAACATGTAAAAATATGTGGGCACACTTGTAGGTAGCTGAAACGGTGAGAAGATGTGAGTTGCTAACTGTGGTAAGCCTGGGACAATAAAACTCATTACATAGCTAACTTTGCAACTTTGCAAACTCTACATCACCAACAAGGAAACCCTGTGTCTTCAGGGACTATTTTTACCTTTTCAAACATTGAACTTGTCACATACATCCACAGATTCTTGTGTCAATGTGTGTCATGGGTTTTCCACACTATTTTCCCCAGGAAGGATTTGTGGCAATATGTGACAAAAGAGAAAACCTAGGCAAAGGTATGTCAGTGTTTGCCAAAATCATGAATTTTCACCCAAAACCTTGGGATGTTCCTCGGATAATCACAGGCCTTGACGCACAAATGTTGGGCATATACTAAGGGTTTAGTGTACTTGCCCTCTTCACCTATGTCAATGACCCCCCACCCTGTGTGTACCCCTCCCAGGTTAACCCTAAACGTTTACACCCCTTTTATATTTAACTCACATCCCTCTCTGAGTAGATACAAGTTTCTCTTATCTTTTTCTTCCATCTTCTCCATCTTCTGCACTTCTGCACTTGCCCTCTTCACCTATGCCAATGCCCCCCACCCCCTCCCAGGTTAACCCTGAACGTTTACACCCTTCGTATATTACTCACATCCCTCTCTGAGCAGATACAAGTTTCTCTTATCTTTCTCTTCCATCTTCTCCATCTTCTTCTTCTTCTCCTGCAACTCAAACGCATCGCTCCTCGACAACGCCTTAGCCACGATCAATCGTCTGCCGTGGAGTTCTAGGTTGGTATTACTCTCCTGAGAAGAACGTTGGGAGAAAAGAAGACGAACGAATCGCAGTTAAAAAGTACAGAGGAAAAAATCTGACTTTTTAAGGAAATTTAACTGCAAATTAAAAAAGGTTTAAATAGTAGACAAAGAGAGTGTCTAAAAAAATACGAAAAAAAACAAACGGTCTGTGTGGCACACAGAATTAGCGAGACAGACCGTGCTACGAGCTACCAGCATTTACAAACCGAAGCCACCTTGGTTTCGAAATGAGTAATGCCCCGCTAAAACATTCAATGTCCTTTCGACCAATCATCAGTATCAATAAAATAATTAAATATTCTGGTATTTGAACTGTTTCAAACATCTATTAGGAAGATACAACACTTAATTGACAGCACATCACAACCAGAACAAAGAAAACTACAATAGGCATAGACACTGGGTTTGGGGGTGGAAGGGGGGACAGAGTGGGCCCACTGCTCCCCCTTCCCCCATGACAGTGCTAAATCATTTCGCTGGATCCTTTGTATTAGTGAAAGGAGTGCCAAGCAATAAAAAGATCAATTTTTGGTTTCATTTTACCTCATAATTTTGTGTCACTCCTAGAAAAGTCAATGAAATAATGAAATTTGTATAGTTTACAAGGGGTAGAAAATTTGAACACAGAAATTGTCAAAAGCATCTACACTGCTAAAAATTCTTCTAGTGAAGACCCCGGACACCACCCTTTTTCTAACCCCCCGTCTTTTGAGAGCTTCCTACGCCACTGGTAAGGCAGCCAGGGGAGGAACGGGGGGTCGACAAAACCCGCTGCTAAACTTACCACATCGGCAGTTTTTCGAAGACAATTATCTGAAAATTCCTTCTTGTGAAACTGTAAGAATGCTGTACCTGAAACAGATACAGTATAAAGATAGTTGTTGTAAAATCTGAAGTAAATATTTTCATGATGAATAGCATTTACCGATGTCAGACGTCTGTTGCGACATGAAGGCAACATTAATTAATGAGGTAGCTGCTATGCAATTGTACTTAACGGAGAGAGTGACCATCACGGAGATGTAACCAACGGCTTTAAGTAACCAGAAAATCTGGCTGAATAGGTAACATTTCTTGACTGAACGAATATGACGGCAATTGGTTCGCGGTAACTTAGGAACAGTGACAAAATCACCCTGCCATCTGATTCTACTGGGTAAATGTCTTCCCATTTATTACCTCGTGCAGCCTTCATGCTCAGATGAACATAGAAGCTATTGCTGATGACCTAACGAGCCAGCAAGCAGTGGTGATGTCACAAAGTACAGGCATCCATAATATTAAACTATTGCCAACTTTACCTCTTGGCTGGGCGGTAACGGGGTCCTTCACTAACGCACAGAACTTCACCGGACCAAATTGTTTGAATAGCTTCATTATTTCCGGAACGGTGACCTCGTACGGTAGGTTTCTGAAACACAAACGTAACCAGAAACTAAGTGTCGGCTGCATTTGTGACATAAAAGCAAACAGTGTTTTTTAGATACGCTGCAGGTCACATGACATGACATGCTGACGTATTCTATCTGTCATACAACTATCAGTTCTTGCTTTTCACAATCATTCGGTTTTAACCTCCAACAAATGTATTTATTCAAAAAGATTGTTTGCAGAGATTTTTCCATATTATCAGAGATGATCAGAAAAAATGCAAAAAAACGCCACTTTAAACATAGAACATACCATTATGAATTAAAGGGTTAATAGAAAATTATGATGGATATTAATCACACCCCTCAGCATTCCCCTACCCCCATGAATACCCTCCATATGTTTTAAATCTTAAAAGGTTGAGATGAGCTCTCAATGGGCTCCCGAAACAGCTGCCTGCCATTTGCAAAATGGTTTTGTTCCAATCTTTATGTTCAATAGTTACTGGTTTATTCACAGATCACTTGAAAAGAGGTTAGTTTAGAGACCCAAGGATCAGAGAGCCATACAGTAGCTAATTTGAGCCCCTATCTGTGTTAGATCGTGGATAAACACCGGCTTATTTCAAGCCTTCTCTTTCCGATAAGCGTTCAGAGGATAACAAGGCAGGGGTGTGAATTTGCTCCCCTTCCTGCTCCCGGGGCCGCCATTTAACGTCCCCATCCAACACGAGAGTGTATACCCCAGCATCTGAGCACTTTCTCAAATACCGAGGTAGGCAAAGGCACCCCATTCGACATCCATGCAGTGCAGCCATGACGTACAAAGTTGTTTCGAAACCAACTGAAGAACAGAAACAAACCCCTTTTCCCAAGTTCACAAACC
>JAAAKB020030469.1:0-14580 GCA_010014835.2 Apostichopus leukothele
CTTCAGATTTAAATACGGGCTGGGCGTGAATCCAGGGGTAGGGGGGGGGGTTGGGGGGGGGGGGGGGGGGGTTGAGGGGATTTTCTTCTGGATTTCCTTAGGCACAATCCCTGAAAGTAGAAGTGGTGTGATCCTACTATGAAGTTCTATTTTGTAAAATTCAATATTTATTTGAAGTTTTCAATGTTAAGAATGTGGTTGGAATCAGGCCTTTATAAGATTTGAAAAATTAGCAATTGTGTTTTTACTTAAGTCACTTTGCTATAAATTTGAACTTTCAAATTCTTAAATCTCATTACAATGTTCAATTTTTTTATCCAGACAATTCTTTTGAATGGGTGGACAATGTATATTTATTTTGATTTCTTTTGTATTTATGGTTCTTTTTCAGTCTGTTTTAGAGTTATTGTCTGTCATAAAAGGGCTCAAGGTTGATGGAGTTACGTCAGATACAAAGAAGAAAATTGGCTTCTCAGCTGCAGCAGAATTTAAGAAAAGAAAACTGCAGAAAATCCAAACTCCAAAGAAAGCAGCCGTTGAAAGAAAAGATGAATCTGTTTCTAAAAGGTAAGAGGCTAGAATCTTTCTGTCTTATAATTTTTATATATTTCATATTTCTATCGCTGTAAAAAGCAGCCATTGAAAGAAACAATGTTTCTAAAAGCCATAGTTACGGGCAGGGATCTTGATCAAAGATTTTGAAATGCTTTAAAATGGGAAACACAAGTTTTTGCCACAAATCTTGCTTCTTCAGTGGGTTAGATGTTGAAGTTGAAGAAACTATCAAGGAGGCAGTTGCAGATGTTGCAAAGAAATTTCCAGATGAAAAAAAAACAGAGTCTGAGCTCCTCCAACAGTTGATGCGATTTAAGGAAGCCACAACAGCTGGAGAAAGTGGAAGAGAGGTCAAGGATGTAAGGTAAGTGTGTAATGTTATTGAACATTCATAAGATGTCCGTGTGCAAACGATGCACTACATTGTAGAATCTGCAACTAGTTGTTATGGAGCTGTGCATTTGCATATTGGTATATAAGTTAAAGCATGCCGTCTGCTCATCCTTGCCTCACCCTGTCTCTCCATCTGTCAACACGTAATCTTGGACATGTCGTCCAATATCTGTCCTGTACAGCATGACTATGTTACGCAATAAAATATAACATGTTAATACTCAACGTCGACGGTGTTCTACTTGATTGCTTAAAGAACTCATATATCTAAACAAAGAAACATGACAAAGTGTATCGGCAGAAACAAAACCATCAGAAGGGAGTGTATGTGTATGCCAAGGGAGGGAAGTTCCCATACCTGTAAGATAGCAGTTGGAATTGACACCGAAAAGTTAATGAAGGACACAATGCTTGTGTCCTATAAATTTGTGGAATTTTTGTGTATGCATGGCGTCACAGATGAGGGCATTTATACCCCCCTGTGTCCTAGCCTGGCTATCCTAGTGTAATTTGCCTGTATGAATGAGTGGACTATTGTTATTTTTGGTTATAATATGTTACTATCAGTGTATTGGTAAAAAAATTGGACAAAAGTTATCCATTTTCCTTTTATGAAGTGCAACTGAGATTTCTACTACTCTGGCTCCAGTAGACCACTATTACAGTTCCATGACAAACCACACCCACCACTCTCCTTCCTCCTCCCCCTTCCTGACACTTTCCCATTCCAGGTCCTAACCAACTTTAAAGGACACAGCCTGAAGCAAATACTTTCCTAGCAATACTATGATGTTGATTGGATGAATTGTCTTGATTTGACAAAATTGTCATAATTTTATATAAAGTTCAACATAAAGATCAATATTTTATACAAAGTTCTGGTTATTCTGTGTGAGTTTAATTTAAAATTTTGTTTTGGAGAATTAAAGATCCAATAAATATGATTTATGGCAAACTTAATTCCTTCAAAAGGCCACATGTATTTTCAGATCATTAGCCTTGTATTTATTTTCTCTTCAGTGCCATTCTGTCAGGTATTAAAGTACAGAAGGAAGGTTCAAAGGGAGAGGGATTTTTCTCCGCTCAAGGAGACCAGCCATCATCCATTGCCTTTGACAGAGCCTTTGGTGATGTGACTGGAAGTAAAGGAAGAGAAAGCCAATTGGATCAAGATACTCATTCTCACCTAAGACAGACCAAGTAAGTTGCCAAATCTGATTCATTGCGGTAAAATTTCCATTACTTAATCAGTTTGTATGACATGACCAGGGGGGTAGGAAGCTTCCAAAAAGTGGGGGGCACAACATTAGAGGGGCACTGTGTCATTCCACAACCACCACTCCTTATGCTATAAACCAATACATACCGGCCATATCACTTAAATATATATGATGTGTAAGTATGCTATCAATACTATTTATTGAGATTGTTTATTGTTAACCGTGCTACAAAAAGATATGGGATGCCGTTTTAAAAGTTAGCATGTACAGACTAAAAATAAATAATTCAAATAACATTAAAAATAACAAATGCTTAAGATATCCAAAAGACAGTTCATCAAAGGGGCACATTTTATTTGCCAGTAGGGCACATTTGCTATTTTGCAAAAAAGTGGGGGGGCACGTGCCCCCAGTGCCCCCCGGCTCCTACCCTCCTGACATAGCAGATCACACAATTACCCAGGCTGCTGTTCCTTTCAGATTGGCAGCTATTCCTTTCACCCTTGTCTCTCTCGTATCGACACCACAAAAACAGTTTTGTTCTGTCGCCTCTTATATCATCTTTTTATATGATTCAGATAACAATATGAAAATTACATTATGCAAGTGAACATGAAATGATATCCTAGCAGTTACACATTTTTTACATTGCAAATCTTGCAGCTATACATACTGTATGTAATCTATTCAGAAGAGATGGCAGTTTATGAGACTTGAATCTTTAATTATAAAATTAGTTAGTGAAAGTCTTTTAATAATCTGTATAGTGCAAAAACATTTGCATGTGCTATTTTGTAGAAACAACCTTCAAGTAATAATTTAGAGTACTGTATAGAAGAAATCTATCAGCCAAAGGCAGGTGACGAAGATGTTTTTTCAGCTGGATGGTATCCGTAATCCTAACACATACATGCACATGAACTGAATTTTTGCATGTAACCTAATTTACTGCACCTAACACATGGTCACTGTTGCCGTGCTCATTTCATTCCTAATCGTGGAGCGTTGGGCATGGAATCATGGATTTGTGCTAGTACAGTCTTTCAGTCTCATTGGTTTGTATAACACTCAAGTTTTGGCCTGTTTGTTTTCTCTCGTCTCTCTCTTCAGGAGAACCTTGTTTGACAGGAAACGTCTGAATATATTTCAATCTGCCAAAGATGATGAGAAAGAAGGTAACACCGTACTGATTTCATATCATTCTTTTTTGGACCCTTTATAAATTAATGAGCTGTCACGGTTGACATTCAATTCGAGAGTGATTTTCATGGTTGTAGAAATGTTCTTATTTATGTAGTTTTGTTTAGTTGAAGCCGTTGTATCTAATTTATGGAAAACCTAAACTGTTAAGTACAATTAATGACTTCTGTTTATCTAGTACCAATTTCTGCTGCTCGTGTGGAAGAATGCCTCAGTCATTCTCATTTGGATTTTTGAATTTAAACATTGGGTATTCTGTCCTTAAGAACAATGTTTTGTGAATATGTTGAAGATATAACAAAATACTCCTTGATGGGTTTTATATTCCTCTTTTCCTATATTATAACATATAATCTACATAAAGGCAAAATATTGGAAAACCTGTTTTTGATGTTTCAAGTTTTTTCACTTCTTTTGGTCTGTTTTCCAGACTCAAAACCCAAAATGTCTAGTAAGCAGAGAAATCCATTTATACATTTTTCTACAAAATGACAATCTATATTAACCTGAAATCCCCTTCCCCACCGTAACCAATACTCTTGCCCGCATTATGGTTCATTATCAATTTCCCTGACTCACTCCTCCAAACACAGGAACCCACCATCTCTCCCTCTCTCGATGTCTTCACAAAATTTACTTATACACTGATAGATTGTATTAAATCTGCTTCACTTTTAAGAAATTCATGTGAAATTCATAAGTAGTTGCTAACAGTACCACTATAGTCCTACGTTATGAAGTCATGTCAGATTTAGAAGGAAACTGACCAAAATCAACGTTCTTAATACAGTACTCTTATATTTTGGCAGATGCTGTTACAGTGCAAGAAGATGCTAGCATCTGGGAAGTAGAAGCAGAGAAGGTGAAGAAAGTATTTATGTCAGACTCTATCAGAAACGGTTTTGATGAGATGATTCAGCTGACTGAAGAGGGTAAGCTGTGGACTTACCCGATAGATAATGAAAGAGGTAAGATGGTAGGACACAATACTTTTGTGGCAGAACTCAAGTTAAAACCTTATTGATTTATGAAAGCACAAGTAACTTTGAAACCATTTTATATTTTATTCCCTTAGAAGATTTCTTCATGAATGTTTGTTGCTTAAATTAGGAGCCTATCTCATTGATTACAGTGTTCCTACACACTTTCCAATGTTATGACTACAATGTTAAGTCTACAATGTTAAGTTTCAATGTTAAGCCTACAATTGTTCAATGGTGGATTTTTTGGTTCTATTCACAGGCCTAGAAGAGGAGCAAAAAATTCCCTTTCATGAGCATGTTTTTCTGGAACAACACCTGGAGGGATTTCCAAATATTCCAGAGATTATAAATTTTATGGAGTTAGTGCTGATTGGACTTGGCAAGAATCCTTATCTTACTGTTCAGCAAAAGAAAGAACATATCGAGTGGTTTAGACAATACTTTGAAAACAAATTAGACGTTTTGAAAGTCAGTTCCGCAACATCATGATACAGGATGACACTGGATGAGACGAAAAACATTAAACTTAAGTAACAGTGAGAACTGTAGAAAATAGGAGGAAGATAATTGTGCAACTTTTCTGATTTCTTTACAAAAAAGGTTTGGTTTGTGACATAGATGTCAACTAAACTGTACCAATGAAAATGAAGATTTGGCCCCACAAATGGACAGGTAGATTAAAGAAAAAACTGGAAAGGAACTAGTTGTTTGGAACCAAGCTCTACTACAGTTCAATAATGGGCTAATGGAAGGAGCAATGGAGTCCTGGGCTGCTGTAGACCAAACAGTGGTATGTGTGATGACAAAACATTAACACCTTAAAGATAGTAGGATACTCAAACCCATCATTGCAGACCTGTTTGGGAAAGATGTTTGTAGTAAAAATGTGTTTGATTGATTTTTTTTAGTGACTACTTTAATAGTTTGATTACAATGAAAAGATTCAATGGCAGCTTATTTCAAACATGAGCAAAGAGAAAGTTAAAAATTTCTGAGAGTTTTCTTTTCCATAACTGTTCTGGGGAGATGTGTATAAAATGTTCGGTTAATTTGAATCTCTATCAACTATTCAATTTCAATAGTTCAAAGGTAAAATAAATTTTGACAAGTAATAGGGGCATAAAATCAAAGCATGATGGTGAATTTTTTTTCAATTATTACAAGATGTGTTTGAGAGAGGTTCAATTGAAAAAATGCAAAGGTGAAAATTCTTAGCTTGCAATAGTCCTCAGAGCTTTGCATCTGTTATTGTCCTGTCTGGTGCTCCTTTGTGTAATTCACAAATGCTCATACTTGGTTTAAAATTGTCCACCTTCATACCTTTCACATTGTATTACTAATTAACCTCCTGTCAGTCCACACTTGGAAGTTTTGACTTTTGATTGCCTACTTTGCTATTGCTCTTTAATAGAACCAAAACAGAATTCAAATACAACCTTTTAGAAATATCTTCCCCTGATGAAAAAAAAACATAATACTTCTTCTGTAAAAGAAGAAAGAACCTTTGTGTGAATGTGTGCTGTTGCTCTTCACTAAAGTCACCATAAATTCAAACACTACCCTTAAGAAACATGTTCCCGTGATGATTACCAGTAACATGATACTTCTTTGTTAATAGTGTAAAAGCAAGTATTTAGTGGGCTCCTTTATCGGGAGAAATGACAGGAAATTTTAACACAATGTTTTGGTAAAAAATCTAGTTTATTGACATCTCGTCTCATAACATACTCGTAATGGATGAAAACATAACCAAAATGGACTATTTTTATTTTGGAGTTAAATGCAAAGTTATCACCACAGCATCTAGAATGGTGATGCAAGCCTGTTATTCACCCTATTCTTCACTGAATAAAGGTTCCAAAATATAAATGAGAAGAAAATGAAAACTTTTGGGAACAAACACTGCTGAGAAAGTTTGGTAACGTTTCACGATTTTCGCATCTTTTTACTTTGGTCCACTTCTACAGTGACCTTGGCATAGGTCAATGATTGGGGATGCCAATAATCAGACAAACGGGTGTTGAATAACTGCATGTGGTGAAACCCTATAATTCACTGCATAAATGATTGCTGCGAAAATTTCCTTGGTGACCCATAATATGACTTCCCTAGGCTAGCAACAACCCAAACGTCACCAAATACTCCCTGGTGATTAATGATTTAACTGTTAGTCGACTGATTTGATTGCATATTTGATTAAAACTTGGTCAACAGAGGGAGACACATTTCAACACTTGTGAATCGACTCACAGCATGACAGCAAGGAAATTTACTGATGAATGTTCTTCGTATTTCTTTACCCAACTCGCGACCCATCGTGACAGTCCCAAAATGGGTCCACGCCGATAGCTTAAGAAGCATGGAAAATGCAAACTAACTGAAACCGCAGATAATTCTGTCCACATTGAAAGTTGATCAGATTTTCCAATAACGTGTTCTCCTTCTGAAAAACTTTGGCCCCTATGCCTGAGAGTACAACAGACCTTTCGTTGTGTTAACCGTTCAATCCATAGAGCCCAAGCACCACGTCTTCTTCATGAACAACCAAAAGAATACTTTCTGCAAAATCACCTAAAATGTTAATACCAGGAAGATCTTAATGATTCAATCAGTCCTGATTTACATAAAACTTTTCACTTTGAAACTGTCATCCACCAGAGAGGATCACACCACTGGGACCATCGGTGAAGACAACACTAATTATCTCCATCGTTTCACCTTTTTTTTTTATGTCAAGGCATTGGTCATAATCCTGCCCCGGCAGATGTCTTGGGAATAAAATGGTTGCGACATTTTTCATGGAAGACCTTGAAGAGAAAGCAAGAAAAGAAATTACAAGAATAGTTTAAATATTTCTTGAAGGCAGAATTAGAAAAATGTCTGTAATCTTTTGTAATGAAAAAGACTGGCAGAGGGTACCCGGAGAATAAAGACAAACCTGAATCGGAGTTTTCAGCTGAAGAAAGGTAGAGAATATATTTACTTCAAAGTGCAAATTTGAAATTTAACATAATTGACATTAATAACATGAAACTATATTTTTGAATTTGTACCTGCTTGATATTCTTTGTTATCAAAGTATCCATAATTTTGATATACACTGATTTTTAAATTTTTTTACTTAAACTCAATACCCACAGCACTGTATAAACGATACAGCGATGGACATCTCAGGTCCAGCTAATGATAACAAGGTATCACGTTTCATTACTGTCTGCATTTTGTAGCGACACGAAAAAACATCACTTGCAAGCAACAGAAAGTTAACTTTTTCAGAAGGCCGTACACGGTTTGGGGTGAGTCTTCAATGCCTTTAGCACCATAACTCAATGCCAGTAACGTTTACCCACGACTCCCTATTCTTTACAGAATCTTGACCATATCTAACATACCTACAGGTATATATTTTAATTGTAAATAATATTAACCAAAGTTTTCCTTCATAAATGTTCTGTTGACCTTGCAGTGAATTACAGTATATATTAGCAGAGCTCTGGGGCCACTGCACTTGCCAAAAACACAATAACTTTTTCTTTTTTTTAAATTAAAAATTTGCCCGTCACATACATACATACAGTATGTCAAACCAATAGCATGACTACACAGTAAAAATATTTTTAAACCAATTGAAGGAAATTTGACATTGCTGAGACAGACTATTCCATCAGCATCATTAAAAATCAATAAACGCAATCATATCTCTACACACAGCATTTTGCTCTCTTCCCCCTGCCCCCCCTCCCACCGTTCACTATCAAGATGATTTCTCTTAGCTAAATTGCTTGTATGCCCAAATTTACCTTATTTTATTAATTATTATAACGGGCTGTAGACAGCTCAGGGTTGGTAAATTACTCAATTCAAACTTGTATACATGTACTACTCTGTAAGCTGACGTACAATATAGTGCAGTGCTCTGTGGTGATAGACTGACAAATTGCTGATTCACAGTTGTCATGGCTTTAAATAGCCATCTGACTCACTGTTCACTGGATCATCCTGTAACCTCTCACAATTTGGGCAGTTATCATCGAGAGAAATGTAATGTACTCTATGCAGTACTTAATTTTTTTGGGGGGTATCAGAAAGTGGACAAAGGTTTTGTTCAGAGGATTATGAAAAAAAAACTAGTAAGGGGGGCGAGAGGAACATTTTTGCATGAAATGTCCAGAATGATGGAAGGGTCAACTTGTTACTTTTTCTAGGTGTCCTTTTATGAAGGTAATTGATGATTGGTTACATCAACAGGGAGGAGGAAGGGAGGAAGATCTATAAATAGAACCATCGCACAAAATGGTGAGAAATTCACTTCCTAATGAACCAATACATGGACCGACGTATTATTCTTCGACAATACAGTATTCATTCATCTTTTATGAAGGTAATTGATGATTGGTTACATAAACAGGGAGGAGGAAGATCTATAAATAGAACCATCGCACAAAATGGTGAGAAAGTCACTTCCTAAGGAACCAATACATGGACTGACGTATTATCCTTTGACAATACAGTAATATTCATTCATCTTTGGGAAAAGCAGCAATTTTTACCTGAATTCCCAGAAACGTAAAATTAGATAACCACAATTGATCTGCATTGTCCTTCACTATGTACATATAGTTTTCAAAACTCTTAACAATCACCTGACCAAGCAATCGTTGCCAGGGTGAAAAGTTCAGACTAATCAAGCAGAAACCTCAGTTAAAAGACAAGAACATTTCGAAAAAAAACAAACTGGCAGCCAGAAATAACACAAAAACTTGAAGAGTAAGTCTAAGGGGAATTTAATTAAAATTTGCCATAAGTCCAAATCATGTTCAAAGTCCTTCCTCGAATGGTTAATATATATACCTGTGTTGATAAGTTCCAAAAAAAGAAGAGTATACATTCCAATTGAGTAATAATTGTTGAGTTGCTATGCAGCTGTAGGTCGTGAAGGGTCTGTCCAGGTAGCTGTGTGCTTATAGCCAGCCTAAGGCAGCCTACTGTACAACTGTCTAACACATACATAGACTACTGTAGCCTACACACATACTAATGTACAGTAGTGCTGGTAATACACATGCCGGTCCAGGTGAACTTTGCTGAGATCGAATGGGAGTTAAATATAACACAATAAATAACGCTGTCGCAGTCCATCTAGGCTATAATATTCTTCATAGATATTAGACAAAGTAATATTTAGTATATGACCTCTAATTTTGGGCTATATTTCTAGCTATTGACTGGATTTTGCCGTTTGCTAAAAATGACGGGTGATTCGGTTAACAACCGAAAGTCAAAATAATTGGTATGATGATATGTGTAATTAACTGTGTTAAGTGTATATTATCCGCAATTAATATTGGGCTACTCTCAAAGGCCCATATACAGAGTGTACAGTAATTATATGCAAATGTGAATCTCTTGAATATTTCATAAGGGCATCTAACCTAACAGCCTGAAGTTTACTCTACAAATAAAACTTTCATATCAATCCTTAACAAGCTCTGCAAATATATTCCAGAAATGTCAACAAATCTGTCAATATTTCTTTGATATTCCTTGACCTTAAAAAAAAAATTGCATTTCCTTTCTAGGAAGACTGCAAAAGGTCAATGGCAAGGAATTATAGATTGAAGAATTTAATTTTCTACGTTGATGCGTGATGTATGCCAAACGTTTGTGATTCCAACGTTGACACTTTCGCTTGCGAGTGAAAATGGTTTAAGTGTACAGTAGATGAGATTGACAGTAAATTTCTTCAAATCATCAAAGTATTCAACAAGTTAGACTTGATAATTGTCCCCTAATTCAAGAAATATCAGTAAATATCAAACTTGAAAATTGCTTACAAAATATTTGACAATATTGCCTGAGTTATGTAGTTTCTACATTTTGCAACTTGCAATTTTCAGATTCACCAAGTCAGCTAAACTGTTCTTAATTTACCACATTTTGTGGCATAGCACAAGGTGATAAGGAAACATACTGTAATTGCTTACAGCTTCATCATGGTAACTTTCCAATAGAATTGGGTAAAACTACAATATTATATGTAGTATTAATAGTTTTGTTTTAGATAATCATTGGCTAGTTGCACATCCAAGGAATCTACCATGAATAATATCACAAACTTTGTCTAATGAAAGGTTCTTGAGACAGCTAGGGCTTCAAATCATTCTAACCTGGGTTGACAGAATCAAGGCAAGTTTTTCCTGGCAATATAGAAATTTAGAATTTTCAAACTTTAAAGCTTGAGCAACAAGGCCATTTTATTTTTCCAAAGTGATAGAATACATGTGATATGACAGAGGTATAGGAAGACCTGTGACACTTTTATTTGCAATGTTGGATTTAGCATATTCTCCAACAGGTGTCTAGATAAATGTAAACGGCCACATAGGCTAATTCATACTTCTCCCTCTCACTGCTGCTTCAAAGCTGTTTCTGCCACAAAAACCACTAGACATTAGGACAAATTTTTGAGCCCTGATTTTTAAATGATATTGATCCGTTTATAATAATGAAGACCATTTTTCAGGGCCACCCTAAGGCAACTTGATCGCAAGGGCGCAGTTCTTATTACCATCAGTAATGGTGATCTTTAATTAAGGGCTGTCGGTCAAGTGGGTGTCACCGACAGCAGTTAGCTGTTGGTGCCATCTATTAATTCGAGCTGTGTTTTGGCACACTTGGGAAAAATTTTCATGTGACACACGTAGGAAATTTTCATGTGGCAAACTTTCTCCAGTTACAACTTTTCAGAAACATAGACTTTCTAAAAATGTTCAAATTGACCTCTAAAGTCATTTGAAACCACCAAAAATAATAGGCACCATGTACTCATTTATGGACAAGCCAAATGCCAAGTGTAACACTTCCAACATTCCCTTAAGGTTTCTTATAAATTTACTGTCTAAAGGCCATCATGCACAATGTTGTACACACACTGCAAACACATACTATACCAACTTCACATGTTTTCCTTGTAAACCTGAAACGGCATTTAAACAAAAAATCAGACTGTGGCAGTTAATGCAAATATAATTAGAAAGAAACTGACCAAAAACTAGGAATTGATTTAACAGAGCTAAATGTACTTCTAATCTAGATACTCCATTTAATTTTAATCATCAATTTGCCTCAAGTTGATCAAGTTGCCTCTGGGAGACTTAACATTAGGGAGTTGATATGAATATTTATCAATTTATAGAAAGTTCCAAAAGGGCTACACAGTCAACACTCAATGAGTTGGTTCAAAACACACACTGCACATGCCTAATCAGGGAATTATATTGTTGATTATATGTACCATACTGAGAATATTAATGTTCTATCAACCTTAGTTATATTTTTTGGTATATGTCTGTAAACAGGGTTTTAAACATTTTGAAATTAGGTGAATATAATACAGTCTCTGTGTTCACTAATATTTTACTGGGTTCACCGTATTTGCATATGGGTTTAAGCATGTTGGTCATTGGTATTCTTTGCTATACATTTATGACAAATGTTGGAGGCTCTTATCTATTGCACAATGTGTTCCATATAGTAGACAGTTCTACTTTTCAGGTCACCAATTATGTAAGTATTGGGGCTGTCAAATTTTTTACGGTAGTCCGATCGTCCGTAACTTCCAAATTTCTGTTCGGACAACCAAATTTAGATGTTGAGGTTTTCTGGTGGACGACAGTACATCAAATCCAGATTGCATTGTACATATCTAAATACCTCCCAAATAGGTAAAAATGATAAATTGGTATCACCCACAAAAGCTGCTGGTATTATATTCACCAAACCTACACATCTCTCCTATAGTGTTACATATATATTGGTTATTGTTATTTGCTACATACCAGAAAAATGAAATCCTTACTAATTTGCCCTGTACCAGAACTGTTTCGAACTTTGAACTGGTTCACTGCATATTTGCATCTGAAATCTATAACAAAACCTGTATACTATATCAAAACTTCCCATCAGTATAAACTTAAATATTTTGTGTTAAGTAGTAATATGTAGCTTAAAACAGTTCTAGTGGCCACAAGCCTTAATTAAATCAACTGCACACAAGTTAAATTTTTAAAAAATGTGGAAACGGCACAGCCTTCTAGTATGGTAACTACTTACATCACTAGACCCACTACGCTGCTACAGTAGTTACAGCAGTATCAATTGTAACACTGTAAAAACATGGCTGTTTGATTCGTACATACAGTATAGCCAACAAACGGAGGTTCAAAACAAACTACTGCAGCCTAGTTTTTAATTTAAGTTGTCCTTCATTCGATTATCTTGAAGAGTATATGGAGCTTTGCAAACATTTTTATGTAAGTTTCGAAACTAAACAGTTGAACTAATTACTGACAATTCTGAAAGGTTTGAAATTGAATGTCCTGATTCCTAAATAAGCAAAGGCATTGTTTAACCTGGTTAAAATTACAGGAGACACAACCCCAACTTTCACCTTTATAAGGTTTTAATAAATGATGTAGATATGTTTACTATTCTCTGTCACTAGACACCGCTCTAAACATGGAAAGTTTCTGCTAAAAAACAATTACTGTTATAAAATATGGAATAATCTCCCAACTGGTAAATGACATTCAAAATCATGTGCTTCATTTGAGTATCAACTAAAGAATTATCTAACTTCCAAGTACCGTGATTGATATTATTGTCAATTTTGTTTTGTACATTTTGTTTTTCTCTCTTACTTTGTTCGGTTATTCTCTTTCTTTTTCTTTAGGGTTACTAGCTTTGATATTAAACATTTTATGTTTTTTTTCTAGTATCCTGGATACCATTACTGCACTGTTTTGTATGTCTATGTATATATATATGCGAAATATATTAACTGAACTAACTGAACTGTTTCTGAGCCCCTCCAAAAAATCTAAAAAAACTATTACTCCTTTTCAGTTATAACATTTTCAGTTATCCTTGTCTAAGGGCTGCCATTTTGGACATGTCATGTCAGAGTGCGACTTTGGAACTGAACCTTCTGATTCATGTTGTGTTTTCTTTTCACATTTTCATTGAAGGATGTTAAATGTTGACATTGAAACTGATGCCATTATGTTAAGATCATTTCAATATATTTCAAATCCAGGGTTTTCAAACCCATCTCCGTTAGGGTAAAACAAACACTAATAAATAAAGAATCATTAATAGTGCGACGTGCTGTACATGTATGTGGCTTGATAATGTCACGTTTTTAGACTGGATCAAATCTTTAGCATTGCGTGTGCAAGCAGTGATATAGTCTGTAAAAACAGCATATACTGTATATCCAAATCGAATTAGACCTAAATCTTCTCTATTTAGAGAAATTATCTATCACAGTTATCTAGATAAGAGACTGACCATTGATTATAGTTGGGTTAGAATAAATCTTCTTTAAATTCACCACAAAAACATCTGTAATTTTTATTTTTTGATTTAAAATAAATGTCAACCAATGTCTTGTTCAAACAACTGACTCTTTTTATGCGTTCTTTGCTGTGGACGATATCTAGAGCCCTGTCACTGTGAGAGGTGTTGACAAAACGTGACAGCGTGAAAAAAGTTTATACAACATTTCTGGTAATTGGTATGTGTGTTACAGGCTTTTGTTTCTTATTTTCGAAGAAAAATTGTACCCGACTTTCTGGTTTTCGTTTGCATCCCTAGCAAACACGCTTGAGGTATTTGCTGCTGAAGTCAGTTGAGATTTTGGTAAAGAGGAGTCTCTTAGACTCATAGCAAAGCTGTAAAATTAAACAGCGGACACTTGCACACCAGGGCTTGGGCTAAGGATTGAGAGGGAGAAAACGACCATCTTAGGGCAAATGAGGAATTACCTTGGATTTTCTTGGAAAGCACAGGGTAGTGAGGGTACCATGGCAATTTTCTCAGCTTTCAAAAGGGTACCTGGGTACCAAGGGAATTTTTGTCAGCTTTCAAAAGGATAGGGTACCAAAGGATTTTTTTTTTAATTCTAAAATGAAAGAAAACACATACAGAACTTGCTATTTGTGAGAGTGTTTATAAAATTGTACATCCAGATCTTGATGCTGTCTACTACAGCTGTTTATCAGAGCTTTTTCTGGCACAAATATTGCTCGAGTATTCGGAACAATGCTCTAGCCCTGATTTTAGTTGGATAATAATGATCGAGATGATAAGGACGTCACCTACGGCAGCTTGATCGAAGGGGCCCGGCGGTTGCTGCTGACGATAAGGGAAGATTTTTTTAAGGGCATTAC
>JAAAKB020030576.1:0-14577 GCA_010014835.2 Apostichopus leukothele
TCCTACCACATCATGTTTGGCCACTATTAGCTTGTAAATAGTTTACCAAGTATTGACAACTTCCATTACAATTTGTTAAATTAAGACACCACCCTCACTGTTTAGTTCAGAAGCAAGTAGATTGAACTATTTTGCTGTAAACTTTAAGTATATATTTTATCTTACAGATTCTCACGGTTATGTATCTTACTATTAATCCCATGAAAGGTGATATTAACACTGCTTCACATTATAAATTTTATAATTCTCTGGGTCTTGGTTTAGGGTCCAAATCCTGGTAGGTCTAGAACAGTTCAAAAGTTTTCTTATTTTTAATAATTTCCATAAATTCTTATCTTCGAAATAACGAAGGAAACTTGAAGCTTTGAGCAGTTTTCTTCATGCCTTTTTTTTTTATGGTTTTACAAGCATCAAAGGAGTCTTGTGCTCGGCTTTCACAGCACATATTTGTCTTCTTCATAGTCACATGCATAGCTAAGTATCAGTACTGTAAGACAAGTACTGAACTCCAGGGAAGGTATTAAGGTGATATTAGTATAAACTAACACAAAGGTTAAATTAAAAAAACGTTATGAAATGTGTCAAACCACATAAATAGTTGCAATTGAATAATGAGGTTACGACAACATCCAAGGTTTCCTCAATCAAATCTCATTCTAGCAGAAAGGGTTTTTAAACTTATCTTTTACATTAGAAATGTGTTTAGTGCCAGCAATGTTTTTGTCGCCAAGTCTACACAGTTCAGTTACAACATACCACTCTGTTCCCTACATAATGTGGAAACAGTTGCAATATCCATTCAGTTTTCCTTAATGCTGATATGAACTTTCACAAGTTAAAATCTGAAAAAAACATCATGACCAAGACTTTATCTTTAAGATGTTTCTCCATACCCTATTAAACTTAAACAAACCAGTGATTTTTTACTCATGCCTTGCAATTTCTTTCTTACCTTCTTTCTCCACAGTAAATCTGTTTGCCCATAGTCGTACCGGAGTTCTTGACCATGTTTCATGTCTTTTAGGGCAAACAAACAGAGACAGACTCTTCCTTCAAGTATTTGTTTCTTCATAACAGAATTGGCCTCCCTGCCAATCTCATCATTTACCATCTTTGCAACACAGGCTGTGTCTGTAGCATCAATACTGAGGGCAACAAATTGAAAGTTTAAGTGGATTATAAAAACAATTCAGAATGACTATGAAACCAAAGGAGCAGGACTGAACAACTGTAAAAGTTGAAACACTGTTTAGAGAGCTGCATAGACAGATCACTCCAATACATAAGATAGTCAAAGCCAAAAGGATTTTTTACACGTATGATAGGAAAATGAATGTAACATTCTGGAGGAATTTGCATCCAATTCTTATTGAATATAACCCCTTTTTATCATTGATATTTGTTGTTTTTATTCAATGGACACATGATTGCTTATTAGACTGTTATTCTCTGTGATGTCTTTAATTATGCTGATAGCTTATATATGATTCTTTGTGTAGTATAAAAGTTATTTCAAATTTAAGACCAACAACAACATGAAAAAGATTTCAAACACCAATATCAAACGTCTCTCAAATTAGCTTGAAAATGGAAAACTATCAAATGACTCCATATCAATACTTCTTTAATTCCCTGTTGCCCACCCCAGTCCTTGCTCACCCCCTCTTCCTCAGTAAATTAGGCTAGCATCCACTGCCAGATCACTACATCCAAAGTTGTACACAAGTCTATGCAAATTTTACTTTTGTCAACATGTGAATAGGCTGGCTTCTCCCATTTGACTGAGTGTAGTGTTAAGCAAAATGTGGTTGGCATATGGTGCCAGCACTCCCTTGTCCCTACCTTATAAACACCCATCCCTCTCTCCCCAGTCCTCCCCTCTTCCCAATTTATTATTCTTAGCTCCACGATCCACTTACAGGTGACTACATGTAAAACTTGTAAGCATGGCTATGCATTTGTTTTGTTTTTCATAAAAAAAAAAATTGTTTTTTCTTCTAAACAAATGTTTAGGCTAGATTTTCTGCACTTAACTTAGTGGATTGCTTTGTGCCAGCCACTCCACTCCCTACCTCTAGAAAAAAGTTCCTCCCTCTCTTCCACATTCCACAAAACATTAAATATCAACCTCTGGTCATGCTACCCTGAGTCCTCCCCCCCCCTCTCCCTCCATCTGACAAATCTTCTGAAAGGAGACTTTTATTTGTAGAAATGTGTACCTAAAATTCTAGGGTAAGTTAGGTTACTCCCCAAAAATTACTAGTGCCTTTCATTTTCTCCTGGCAATAATAACATCCTTCTCACAAATTAGTGATTGATATAGTCAAAATTTGAACCCTGGATGTTGTGAATATTTATAGAAAAAAAATATGCATATTTTAAATTGTTATCTTTGATGTTGTGAATAGTCATAAAACAAATTAAACATATACAGACCATAAAATGGGAAGCAAACATTTTAACTTACCATTCTATAATTCCACCATTCTCATACAAGTACATGGCGGTGTTGCCAGCTTTCTTGGTTCTAGCTCTATTGGATGCCTCCTCAGGAGAAATGATTTCTCCTCTTTATTCTAGCTAGAAATCACCTTGCCTGATTTCCTTTGTTGCAAACACTTCCCTTCCTGTCAAGACCTTAAAAAAGAAATGGGTTGAACAGGGAAAGAAAATAGAAGAATTCTTTGATGTTGCATTCAATGTCTTCAACCTTGGACAGCCTCACTCCCCCATACCATATCGGATTGGGAACAATCACAGAATACCATACACAGTTTGTGTTCTGCAAATGATTCTGTTCTTAAATAATCTCCCTTCTTTCTGCTCACCACCATCCCTCCATCTGTACAACCATTATAATGAAACAGTAATGTTATCAAGACCAACTCTTCTAAATGAACACCCCCCATCCCCCCACTCACAAAAAGGACAAAACAAAATGAGAGAGACACTGGGCATGACCCCCTCATCCCCCCACCCCACCCCAATCCCAGTGGCAGGAAGAAAAATTGCTTTGTATTCATAATAGTATTCCATTGAGCAACAGTAAATGGCGGTACTTTCCATATTGGAACTAAATCAATTTACCTCACTGGGACATTCAGTCATCTTGTGTGTTCATTTAGAATATGAGAACAGTTTGGAAAGTAAAGACCTCAAGGTCAGTGCTTTTTGAAAACTTCTAGCAATTTAAGCATGCCAAAATTTAGGGCCAATACAGACTACCTTTAACATACTGTACTCCAATGTCAGTAAAAGCAATTTGACCAACGTTCAAGTTGAAATTTTTAGTGTTAGTTTTATAGTTTAAGCTGTGGATCATTTCCCACTTGAATTTGATGCACTATCATACAGAATATCCTAAAAAGGCATTAAATGATTTTTTTTTTACATCTTACCAATGGTATCAATGATGAACCTCACTTGAAAGTCTTCCTTATCACACTCTGATTGTACATGATGGAGGCAGTCCTGGTGTAGGGTGATCTTATTATGAAACTACATAAAAAAGAGAGATAACATCACAAAACATTTAAAATCATAAAAACAATACACATGCAATGACATTGAAAGCAGTAAGTTAAAAGCAGAAGCAAAACTGGATGATGTCCCATAAGTCGCCGCTTAAGAAATAATTACTACTGTTTAATCTAATAATAGGTAGAAAGTTTAAAGAAAGAATTCTTTAATATGGTTTGTTTGATTTTTTTTTCCCATTTTGTATCAGAGACATGTTGCTCTGAAAATGAATATTTGTTAAAAACAAATCCAAGTGGCAAGGTATGATCCAGAGTAGTTAAGACTCACAGCAACTTTTGATTATTTATAGCTTCCACACCAAAGATAGCCACTATAAGTACCAGCCATAACTAGTGATTATCTAATGGCAGATGATATTTCCTTTTGCACAAGTGTAGAATCCAAATTCATTTATAATCAAATGAGTTATTGGTTAAATGATAAAAAACAGGTTGGAGTGGAAATTTACCCTTATAAAATGGGAGTTTTCATTTGCATTCAGTAATTTATTTTGTTATTTTGAGGTTAATAGTAAGGGGCTGGTTTAGAAAATATCATGGTCCATGGTAGCCCCCTACTTTAAAGGTACAGAAATATTGCAGCACTCTATCAGTACCTGTTGGCCAACAGCCGGCTGTATGTTTAAAGTGAGGTTTTGCAGCTGATAAACTTTTGCAGAACTTTGCTTAAAACTAACTTGTTAGTTTTGTTGAAATACCAACAAAGACATCATGGTGAAATTTGTCAAATGTAGAGATAATTGTTTATAGACCTAACTTGATCAGTACCTCAAAACAAAATTGTGATCTCTAGAGTGACTCACCATGAACCAACTGGAATATGCACTCAACAATTAGCTTTGAATATATAAACATTTTTTGCACAGTAAATGTGTGAAGAAATTCTAGTTTCTGTATGGGACTGAAGTTACTGTTACATTTTCTTGAAAGTAATTATCAAAATATATGAAAATGCATTTAAGAAGTAGAAGCTTCTATACTATGTTTTCATTCATCAACATTTTGGCAGTTTGAGAAGATAACAGGTCATTTTGTCCCACTACCAGTTTGCACACTACCAGTGTGCCTCCCAAGTAGAAATCCTTTCAAATTCCCACATACCTAACAGTTTGCCTCCTCACATCTATCCAATGTGTACTTTTAAAAATTGCCAGATGCTGTTATGAATATTCAAATATTAGGATTAACTCTCAGATATTAGTGACAAAATGTCATGTTCAGCAAATTTAGAGTGGAATATCATATGTTCAGACAGGTACTTTATTGCTGAGAAGTGATGAAGGTCAAATGTGGGTCATCAACATGCATAAATTTGATGTGATTTAAGTAACAATGAAGTTTTAATTTCATTGTTTAGATATAAAAAGTTGTAAATAAGGACAATGTTCCACATGAACAATTTACTTAAATGGCACAGGCCTTGGCAACTCATGAACATATGCCATCAATGCCAACAACCAATCAGGTGATGAGCTGAGACTTGTAATCACATCAGCAACTTAAAGGAATTAAACCAATGCTCCCCTTTAAGATCACTACTCTCAGCTAATTCATCAGAGTCATCCAGGCACCTGATAGACAACAGCAATAGGACAAACCAAACTTTTCAAACCTACTTTTCTAATATCAAATATCACCTGTACTCATGTACACATTCCATCAATGACAAGGACCATGTGTCGAGCTGAGACTTGCAATCTCATCCACTCAGGAAGGATAATTAATATTCATCATATAAGTAAGATATTTTGTAACATTTTAGTTCAATAACACTATTTTCATTTTTAAGATGTAATGGCTGAATTGTATGCATTTATGATGGTATTTCTTTGCTCTACCATGTGGTGAGCAAGTTGAGCAGGAGCCAGTAGGAGTCAGCCTAGCTAGAAGTTAACCTTAGACAAAACAAAAATAATAATTTGCATGCAGAGAGGAAAAATGTTCTTTTTCAATCAGTTTAGTTACTGAAATATAATGGAATATATGCATTCGTACTGTCCAACAAACATGTCATTTTGGGGTTCAATTTTTTTAAATTTGATTTTGAATTCATCAATCTTTTTCTTCATTAGGATCACAACAGGAAAATGAGCATTTTATCCACTTGTGTAATCTTTGTATGGACACTTGCCTAGTGGCCCTGGGCATGCTGGGTGAGACCTGCCCCAGCTGACAGCCCTTTCAGCTGCCCTACTAAATTGGGAGGGTCATAAGGAGAGGAGAATTGTTTTCAACAAGGAAAACTAGCTAGACTTAAATGTCAATATGGTACTATCCATGATTAGACTCTTGCTGGTAATTGTTAAGGAATAATTCATGTTTATAGATTTTGTGTAGTTTCATGAATGAAAGTTTTTTGGATCACCTCATGACGGCATCAGCAGTGGGTTTGGAAAGTGGGGTGGCCAAATTTGAATCTTCTCACTTAACAAGTACATCAGTGGCGCACAAAGCATGATATGTTCTTTGGATCACACAAATAGCTGCATAGAGCCTTGATGTCTGAATAAGGGGCAGGGGTCTGAGGGGAGGGGTGTCCATAGCTTATTTCCCAGATTTAGCCATGTGTTTGGCTCTGAAATTATGGTATCTGCATAAAGTGAATCAGAGAAACAAAACTGAAGGTTTTGGGGAAAAGTGCAATGGTCCACCCTTTCTTACCTTCCCTCCTCCCTCCCATGTTATCCAATCCACCCCCCCCCCTCCCTATCACACCTTCTCATGTTATAGATGTTTAGTGGGACAAGATTAAAGTAGAAGGCAGATACTGAGATACCAATAGATTAGCACTAAAAATTGGAAACGCAAACTAACATGGCCAAAGCTATTTGTTATAGGCCTCAGTAAACCAAGCCCAATCACTAATATTCATGAGTTGTGCACCAAAACAATAGGGATCACCAACTTCCCAACTTATTAACCAAGTATGGTATCACTCTAGTATGCATTTTGTAGAGATATTTTGTTCACAAGCTCATTGTCACATACACACCCAGACACCAACTTGATTGCATAAATTTTAGTTGCCTCCAGTATGGGAAGTAATTAACAAGGAGCCAATCAATTGTTTCAAGACAATACAACTCACTGATGTATGGTGTTTTCTCCTTCTTCAGCATCATAACTACTGTGTTTATATCTTTGGCATCAATCATTTTGTCTATATAAAAGAAAAATATGTAATGACAACCTAGACCAGTAGAAATATCATGGCTTGCTTGCACTACTGATCATTATTTCGCATGAAATGATAGTTAGTGTGAACTTTTCATTGTTTACCAACAATTAATCACATAATTAAATTAGTAAGGGATGAGTTTGCATATGATCAACCACCAATAGAAATGACTTCCTTGCCAAAAATGAGCTATTAGCCACAAAAGTTGTTATTAATTAACTTTTACTAAAAAGTGCAAATTGTTCAAATCTGCATTGTTGATAAAGTAATGATAATAATCATATTTACATGAGTTCAATCCAAATGGAAAAAATAAAATAATGTTATAGCCATACAGGAATTAACATTCTAGTTTAGCAAATTTAACAAAATGGTAAAATATTCTCCAATATGATAATTTCTCACTAGTACATGTTAACACCTACAGTAATCAACCAAGAAAATTTGGTAAAAAAACCACAATTATTAAATGTAACAGTCATTATATGTTTTTGGACTAATTGGCATTAGAATGGAATGATCCACACAACACAAATACAACTTTATGAAATGTAACAAAACATTCACCCAATTATTGGCATGTAGAAATCTTGTATTGGTCCATAAAATTTGTTTTTACATTTTATGTTTGAGTTATAATAAAGTTTTCAAATTTTGGTAAGGTCAATTTATGTTGTACAGCAGCACATTCCATGCTTGATGAAATTTTACCTACTTTATAGTTGTGTATATATTGAAAACTTAATTCATAATTAATTTATGGTATGAGTACCAACAATCCAACATAACATGGCATATTGGCTCATTTAACTATATAACCCAAGATTCCATTATAAGACATACACACACACATAATCACACAAAAACATGCAGACTTCACTATGTCTGATCAAACCTCTCACCTCTAATCTAGGATTTTAACTTTCTTGCTGGTCTCTTTGCACGAGTCCCTTGAATGATGATCTTTGAGCTTTGCATGGTGATTATCACACTGAAAATAAACAAGGTTTGAAGTTATAATGATGCATTCATAGTTTTAAACAGCTATGGACAACTTTTCTGGGAGTCCTCCTGTTCCAAAGTTTAATCTTTCCCTACCCCTCCTCCACACCCGTACCCACCATTCCCCAATAGCCTCCTTTACTCTCTTCTGCCCCCTCCCATACAATATGACAGGGAAAACTTGTAATACATGACTCGTAGACTGCTTCATTAACACTACTATGCCAAGAGTTTTAAAATGTCTTTGAATCCTAATTGTCACAAGCAGTTGACAAACTGTCCATACTTATCATGCCTTATCGATAACACAATGGCAATCCAATATTTGCAAATATTTAAGTACAATCACAAACAACATTAGCAATGGCAATACATCCAGGCCAGCCAAGTTGGTGTGATCAACAAAAATCAAAATTATGTTTCAATTACAAAAGAAGGCTGTCCGTGTTATTACACAGTCTGATTTCTTAGCACATACCCCACCACTATTCAGCTCACTGAACTTACTAGATATTTTTGATTTACATAGATACCATTGTGCAGTTTTTATTTTTAAGTCTATTAATAATAAATTACCAGTCAATTTTAATGATTACTTTAATTTCAATTATAATATACATAACTACTACACCAGATCCTCTGGACATTTATTTTCATTGCCCATAAATACCGATGTCTTTAAACGTTCCATCGTCTGTTATGGTGTTAATTTCTGGAATAGCTTAAGTCATGCATGAAGAAATATTAAGTACCTTAATTCATTTTCATTCAAGTTGAAGAATTATCTTTTATCCAAGTATCAACATCTATAGATCTACATTTGTCTCTGACTTTAGTATTTCCCACATTATCACAACGCCTTTTTTGTTTAGTTTAGGGGTGGGGTATAGGTCTTTTTGGTAAGGGGCTTTATTATCATGCCCATATCCTTTATACATGTTATATTTTGTTGGGGTGGGCTTCTTGTACAAGCTACTGCTTCCAAGCCCTTCCACCATTTTCTCTCCGTAATTTCCATTATTTTTCTTTTATATGATATATTACTTATTATTTTATTTGCATGGTATTGTCTTCACCGTCTTATTATTATATAAACATTGTGAGGAAATGGAAAAAAATAAATGAAATGAAATGAAATATGTCCCATCGAACAATCTTACCAGGATTCATTTTCCACGTGGTGGTTAAATTTGTGCCCCGCGACAAATATTGTCCGCCTGTGATGTTTTAAAAGCACGACAGTCCTTCGGTCGGACATCAATGGGGATATATTAATTATATTCAAAATGCATTAATTTCTCTTTAGGTCCCTCCCTCTATCTCTTTCTGTCTCTCAGATAAGATATACAGGCTTTAAACCCTGGAAAGGGATAAGTTCTCTGAAAATATGAACTCAAAGCCAACATGGAAGATATCGTATATTTATGACATCACGCATTGGACAATATGGCTCCATCCCATTCAATGCTCCGGTTCATTACTTAACTTCTATAAGCTTGAATAACCGTCACGAAAGGAAACAACATTTTTCTTAGTTTTGTTAATTCTTCATGTCTGCTTATTTTACAGGGTTGGAGGACTCGAATCCGGACTCGAGTTTTTCTGGACTTGGACTTGGCTCAGACTCGGACTTCTGTGGATTCGGACTTGAGGCCGAGTCCAGTCCGAGTTTACCAGTATTACTTTGATAATGTGGCAATCAGAAGATATACTGGCTATTTTTGTGTGATTAGGGTTTTCGCTCTTTTTCAAGTACAACAGCCAAGTTGAAACCACTAAACTTTAACAGTGCTATTGTATGTGACTCATGACAGTGCCGTACACTTCTACAGTACTATCTGTACCACTGTAAGAGCTTATTAAAGGTTTAAAATGAAGAGCATTTGGTTTGCTGGGTCTTATAGGCCATGGGCCATGGCCAATTTAGATGCATTTTTGTTCACAGGGTCCGTGGTGAAAGTTAATTTCTCTGAAATAGTTAGTATAAATATGTACTGAATCAAGATTGACTTGTTCTTTTTGGTTCTACTGGCACAAACAGTCAGAATTTAAGAAAAACTAAAAAAAAGAAATTACCCACTGCTCTTAAAAGAGCTTATCTAATTGGTCCGTATTTCCAGGTCAAACCTTAATTGACCAATCACAGCTGCTGATCTGTGGTCTGGTAACACCATGGTTACACACACTGCACAAACATGGCTGCTCCCACACTCACATGCTGTATGCATGTGTGTGCACGGACAAACACGAATATTTCATCCTTTTCTGACAGCTCTTTTGCAAATTCAAGGATTGTGTTTTAAGGTGGAGTGTGTTAGCAGGTATTTATGGTGCATTAGCTAGAGATGTCACTTCAACATACTGTATAGAGAGCTCAATATCTTTAGCTGATTTCCAAGATCATGAGCATGGTGAGTCGTGCATTGGCTATCATCGTGAGTGCTACCAGAGATTCACAGATGTGAATAAACTCAACAAGACTGAAGAAAGGCTTGCTAAAAATCCGCCCAAAGATGGTAAGCAAACATTTAAATAATATTATGAGTATGAACCCAATTTCCAACTGAAATTAGAAATGTCAATCTGACATTTTGTGGAATGTGGTTGTGCTTTTATTTAAGTTTTTACATTGGTTCTTGACGGTTTGTTATTGTATTGTAGCCTCGTCCTGCTGTCATTTTGTTGTGCAAAATGCATCAACCTGATGTACTCGTGAATTTATTTGGGTTAGGGTTAGATGTACAAACAACGGGGATACATTTACAATCAAAATCTCTATTTAGTGTGTGTTAAGTTAAATTTTGCATGTGTTCAACAAATAGAAGTACCTGTCATGGGGGGAGGGGGGAGTTTGATATTTTACTTTTAGACTTTCTTCAGTAGTTGCTCCATGATTTTATAAAATGAGACGAGGGCCCCAAACCCACGCCAAATTTTCCATTTGTGCTTAGTTGATTTTTCTTATATGGGTGGACTGGAGATCAATATTTCATTATTGCTCCGTGATTTTTATAAAAAAAGACGAGGGCCCCAAACCCACGCCCAATTTTTTATTTTTACAAATACTTGTTAATTTTTTTATATGGGCGGAGGGTGAAATTTTGTATTGCTCAATGATTTGATAAAATGAGACGAGGGCCCCAAACCCACGCCCAATTTTTCATTTGTACAAATACTTAGTTGATTTTTTTAAAAGGGTGGAGGTCGATATTTCATTATCGATCAATGATTTGATAAAATGAGACAAGGGCCCCAAACCCACGCCCAATTTTTCATTTGTACAAATACTTGGTTGATTTTTTTATATGGGTGGAGGTCGATATTTCATTATTGCTCAATGATTTGATAAAATAAGACACGGGCCCCAAACCCATGCCCAATTTTTCATTTGTAAAAAAAAGTTATTAATTATAACAAGTTTAGATAAACTGGGCTAGGTTTGTCAATTCAAGTTGTAAAATGGTGTGGGTAATTCAGAGCAAATTTTTTAAACCTTTTTTTTTCAAAGTTGTATTTAATTTGTATCTTTCTCTTGTTTGAATGTTACAGATGATTCCACTGATGATGACAACGAAGATGTTGAACCTGTCTGTAAGAAGCGAACACTAAGATCAAACGTAGCTGGACCATCTTCTTCAGGCAGACCACACATACTTCCAGTGTCGTGCATCATTTGTCACGCTGATCACTGGATAAGGGACAAGGTGACCTGTAAGAGACGAAGAGAGCCCCTGACTCGTTGCGAGACAATAGATGCTGGGAAACTCAGAAAGGCTGCTGAGCTGACATGTAACGAATCCCTTCTTCTGCAAATGCGTGGCAGAGACCTTGTTGCTTCCGAGGCAAGATACCATCCGAGTTGTTTTCGCAACGCAACCAGATTTCTCACTCGGAAGTTGCCCAAAGAAACAACAGATATTCTATATGCAGAGTCTTATGCAAAGTTTTGCCACAATGTCATTGATGAACAGATTCTTAAACAACTGGTGCGATCAGGATGACAAGAACTCACAGCCCAGTTCATCAAAACGGTTAAAGAAGTTCAAGGGATTGATGCCTCAAGTTACAGATCCTACAACTTAAAAAAGCGTCTCCAAGGCTCCTATCCACAACTTCAGTTGTTGCGACCAACGCGACGCTATGAAAGTGAAGTTGTAATTTCCAGAACTGTAGAAGTTCAGGATCTAGCAGTAAACCTGGTTAATCTACAAGATGATACAAAGTCAAGTAACGAGTTAGAAACTTCAAGTGGTAGTGAATCTGATTTGCAGCATGAACAAAAAGGTTCGTGTAGAAGTCAAGGCATTTCATTGAGTGACATGTACTTTACAGCTAGACAGCTTAGAATTGCTGTCCAAGAGGTACAAGTGGACACAGCATGGCCACAAACAGGGCAAGATTTCACATTGGCCATAGCCCGTAACCTTGTTCCTGTGCAACTGTACAATTTTCTAGCATGGCTTATTGGAGCTTCAGAAGAACCATTCGAAAGTGAGCGAGTTGCAGTTTCTGACACAAGAATTTTGTCCATGGCACAAAATATCATTTATAATTCAACAGGAGGCAAGAAGTCAATGCCAAAACACGCCGCTCTTGCCATGACTGTCCGACCATCTTACTGGCTCTGCTAAGTTGATTGGCCTACTGAATGGTTTTAGCCATGCTACATCACACTCTGTCGTTTTAGAACATGACACCGCTCTTGCTCAAAAACAGCTTGACATGGGCCCTATCAATCTTCCACCATTCATGAAGCAGAGGGAGTTTACGACACTAATTTGGGACAAGAATGATTTTGGGGAAGAAACGCTCTCCGGCAGTGGCACAACCCATAACACCAACGGCATTGTTGTCCAAACCCAACAAGCAGACCACTCTCATGAAGATGCCTTCTGCTGCCCGCCAGTTACATACAAGAAGACCAAGAGCCGTTCCCTTGAATCTCCACCAACAGAACTGGCCTCCTACTATGGAGCCAAAAAAAAAACGGCCCAGTGTATTTGGGGCAGCTATACCCATACATGAGACAACTGATGGGCAGGTGAATGCTATGACAATAGATACATTATACGTTCTTTCAAGAGCTATCCAGAGAGAGTCCAACCAACACAGGCCCCCAAGTTGGACAGGGTTTAATACGCTTATAGCTGACAACATACCAGCCAAGTCCATAATTGGATATTTGGCAGTCATCGATGCCTCACCTACAGAAATGGACAATATAGAAGCCATTTTATGTAGATCGCTAGAAATAGCCAATGCCCTACACCTACCGACAATTGTCAGAGTCTTTGATCAGGCTATCTACGCCGAAGCACAGCAAATCAGGTGGAAAAGTGGTCCGCTCAGCAACCGTATTATATTTAGACTTGGGGCCTTTCATACTGCAATGACCTTCTTAGCTTGTCTAGGGAAATGGTTTGGGGATGCTGGGCTGGAAGAAGTTGCTATTGCATCAGAAGTGGTTGCACAAGGGTCCATTAATGGGGTACTGAATGGACAACACTACAACCGATCAGTGAGATTCCACAAGCTAATGTTTGAGGCTCTACACCGACTCCGTTTCCAGAGATACATCGCAACATTACCAACAGACGAGGCACTTGAAGTCCATAACATACTTGCGAGCCTAAGTGATTCTTTCCCAACTAACTTTCCTGACCGTCTTTCTGATGAAAAGCTTCAAAGTCTGCTTCAGTCATACCAAGACTATGTTTCCAAGGCTGCAACCAATCCTATGTTTGCATTTTGGAGCAGCTAAATAGACATGGTACAAGTTCTCCTTCTCTTCATCCGAGCATCCAGAGAAAGTAACTGGGATTTACATCTGTCATCTATGAGGTCGATGATGCCATGGTTCATGGCTTACGATAGAGTCAACTATTCAAGGTATGCACCAGTTTATTGGTTAGAGATGGAGGAGCTTAGTAGAAAACACCCATTCGTAGAAGAGGAATTTCAGAGGGGGCACTTTAGTGTTCAGAGACAGACGAGCCATGGATTTCCAGGTATACCATGTGATTAGACCATTGAACAAACTGCAAACAGTGATTAAAAAAAACAAAGGAGGACTTACGGGCATCACAGTCAACAAAGGTGCTGTACATGACTGGATTTCATCCCATGACATGCGAGCAGAGATTTCAAGAGAATGTGAAGAGATGGCTGGCAAAGGTGAAGTTTCACGACAGCGAAAGGATTTAGATCGCACCAGAAATGAAAGGGATGAAAGAAACATCATGGCTATAATGTCTTGAATAGAGTCCATGGTTGACCTATTGACCAAGAGAGTAACCAGCTAGTGAATCTAACATCAGGTGTTGTGGCCTCTAAAGAAGTGGCTGATGATCTAGCTAGTGCTAAATCAAAAGGAGAAGTAGCGGTACAATCTTTCATCACTGACAGGCTGCAAGGAGAGGAAACAGGGTTCCTTGCATCAATGAGAAGAAAACTGACAACAAAGGTGATTGAATTAAAATCTAACCGAAACCTCTTCGCAAGATTGCTACTCTGTGGTACTTCAAGAAATGTTAGCCTTGAGTCTATGTTGTATTACTGTCTGGGGCCATTACCTCTGTCATTGTCAACACACGATGGAACTTTAGTCAAACTCCCAAAGGCTAAACTCATGCATCACTGTACACAAGATCCATACTTGTCTAGTATTCCTCAAGACTGCACCTGGATTGTGGATGCCATGGCCATGTTGCAACAACTTAAGGTCAGCAAATTACCAGCAACCTTTGGCGGATTGGCTGACGACATTCTTTCACAGCTGGTGAAGCTAGTAGATGCAACTAGTCATAAGCAGATCCACTTTGTCACAGATCAGTACCCAGCCGTAAGTATGAAAAATGC
>JAAAKB020030687.1:0-14563 GCA_010014835.2 Apostichopus leukothele
GTCATGGTGAAATCGTGCATTTCTTAGGGGTGTCCGAAATTGGCAGTGTTCCGAAATTAGCAATACTGACTATACATATCATTCTTAGCATTTCACTGCTTTCCATTCTGTATAAGAAGCCCTGTGTTTTTTTATGTTCTGTTAGGTATACATGGTCACTGTTTTGCTCAAGTTCTTTTTGTTTTTGTAGTAGCCTAGGCTTTCTGTTGGTAATTTTTTCAAGTCACCCAAGAAAAATCCTGGGCATGACAACCAAACTACTTACATAGAGTAGGCCTATGTTATAGTCTGATATGACCAGTATAAAATAACAAATTCCATGTACATATTCATTAATTTCATTTAAAAACTTATTACACTCAAGAAAACAGAAAGCATACAAACTTTTTCAAGGATGTTTCTAATGGTCACAAACTGTACCATTTGTGCCTTTCTTCGATCTTTTTTTCAGTCTCAAAATAGCACTACTAAAAGACATCTTCTAAGCACCAAGATTGACTACTTTTGATAGCCCCAATCATGAGCCTGATGTGATGATCTCATTCATTGACAATGTATATGCAATAGAGCATGACAGATACTTTCAATATATAGAGTAACTAACCCTTATCAAAATGGCTTATTATCTAAAATATAGTTGCCACACCTAGAAGTTTCTCTGTTTCTATGGGGGCAACAGTTTAGTTTTCACATGGTATTGCAGCTTTAACTTAGTTTTATATCTTATGAAATGGTGAAAATAGTATTTTATATCAGTGTCCAAACAATGCCATATAGACATATTTGCATTTGTATAGCAAATTGGCCATTTTGCTATACAAACTTGGATAAATTATTCCCTGCAAAAAAAGAACATTGGACTCAGTATTTACGGATTAACCCATATTAAGTACATACTGATACTATTCAAGTTTTTTGTGATAATTTGCAATTACAGTATATTATGTCATTACAATGCACCATGCAGTGTTGCTTTGGTTTGCAAATCATGACACTTGAAAAAAAAAAGGTTACTGGAATTGCTAAGTGGAAGAGTGCATGAGTATAAAGGTGGTGAAGGGGAGTTGTAGAGAGATTGGATAAAATGCTCACGTAGGTTTGAAGTTGATAGAAATGATTTCACTTAAGTGCCTTATGACCAAATGTTTAATCTTTAGTTTCTTAATTATTTTTGCAGGATTGAAGAAGCCAGGATTGAGTTTTGATGATTGGTTAATAGGTTAGATATTTGTCAGCAATGCCTTTGGCTGACCCAAGGAAAGAGTTCGTTATTGGTTCTTGTGCTGGTTTCTTCGGTGTACTTTCTGATGAGTTGAGTGACTTGCAGAGTGCCAAGGAGCTTAATTCCTTCCTAGATGATGGTAACTGTACCGTTCTTGCGGCGAGATCAGACTCTGCAAAGGGGAGCAAGTCAGTCCAGTTAACAAATAAGGTGAGTGACTATTAATGTGAATAAGGGGCTAGAGGGAGTTTTTGGTGGCAGTATAATGAGGTAGAACAATACCAGATGTTACAAAAACTTGTGCGATTTATAAACTGTACTGTAGGTACAATATATTCTGTAGTGACCAGACAAGCTCTACTGAACAACCGTTACTTATGTTTTTCATTCTCGTTGGCATTTTCACAGCATCACGTTGCCCAAAGTTTTTACGCAATTTATTTCATTATTCTTCGAGCGACATATGGAAGGAACTTTTTTCCCTTGTAATTATCTCATCTCCCTAAATTATTATAATTAACCCAACATCATAAATGTGAGGAAATGTGTGAGTGAGCGAGCGAGCGAGTTAGCGAGCGAGGTGTTGCAAACTCCTCCTTGACCCGAAGTCCTATCAAGTTAAACTTGGTGGGTAGGTGCCTGACCATGACCAATGATGTCAAAGGTCATGAAACCTAACACTTGGTTTTTAGCCATTTTCTGTTTGTCAACATGTATGAAAAAGCAATTAAACCACACAATATGTAGAGAATGATGATTTTTTTTTAAATAGGACAGGTTTAGGTGTTTAGGATCTGTTTAAAAGTTATTGGGGTCAAAAGTCAAAATGGTCTAAATTGTGCAAAAAAGTGTGTCCCAACCTCCTAGACCGTAAGTCCTAGGTAGTTTCCTGACCATGTGAACGTATGCTTGCTTGATATGATGACATCAAAGGTCAGAGGTCAAGGTTCAAGAAACCTAAAAAATGGTTTTTAGTCATTTTCATCTGGTCAACATGTGGAAAAAGGTCATTAAACCACATATGTAGAGAGTGACAAGACAAATTTTAAAATAGTGCAGATGTAGGTGTTTAGGGTCGAGGACAAAGGTCAATGGAGGTCAAAGGTCAATTTTTCCTAAAATTTTCAGAAAGTATGTCGCGAACTCCTCCTACACCCTAAGTCCGAGCAAGTTCAAACTTGATGGGTAGGTGCCTGCATGATTGATGATAAAATAGGTCTAATGTCAAAGGTCAAGATCGAAAAACCTAAACATTGGTGTTTAGCCCTTTTCTGCTTGTCAACATGTAGGAAAGAGCCACTAAACCACACAATATGTAGAGAATGATGAGACAAATATTAGATATTCCTTTTTGGATGTTGAGGGTTAGGCTGAAAAGACCATGTAGGTCACAGGTGAAGTTGGCCCAAATTTGATGCCTTGCAACAAAGGAATAAATTTCTGGTCAGTTTTTGAAACAGAGTGAGTATGGCTGTAACACCTCAAGGTATAACTTGGCTAATGTGGGTGTTTACTCTGATAATGGGGATAAGAAAGTCCTGTTTCTCAAAGAAAGACAAACTGTGTTGAACTGTTTAAAGATTGATCGAGTACAGGTTTATATGGATTGGCATATGGAAAAGGGTTTACTGTAATATTGGGAACTAATGACTCTGGTTTACATGGTGTGTGTCTATTATTGCTATTTAAAGATTAACAGAGGCTGTCAGGTATCATCTGCCTCAAGTTTTCTGTGAATGGTAACAAAAGTGGCTCCATTGACAATTAAGCAAACCAATTGTCAAATGAGCGATTATAATAATATTCTTTCATATTGTCGTACAAAGAAAACTGACTTGCCCAAAACACAGAGTAAAGAATCTTACCATGCACAAAAAATAAAAAAAATAAAAGTCTTCTTAATCTTGCAGTTGCCATGATTGATTGGATATATATGTAAATTTTTAAAAAATATTATGATTATTTTTTATATTTTTGCATTAACAGAAATGATATGTGTCTATGACTCTATAAGCAATAATGTTTACAATTGCTAGCATTGGTGTAGTAATTAATGTCAACAGTGTTTACATCTGTCGTAAAAACTATGAACAGACAAAGGCAACCATAGCATTTCATCTTGAATGACTATTTGACCCCAAAAAAAAAGTGCATGCTGTGAGCATCGTCCTGATCAATTTTTAATTTCATTTGTGTTTAATTGCTCTTTGTATACTGTATGGCTTCTGTCATATCAGTATTTCTATGTATATATGATATACGTATTAATTTATCGCTATGACAATGTTCAGAGAAAAGAACTGGTATATATTTATGTAGTTGATTTTAGTATCTAGATTTCCGTGGAAAATTTGTCTGATAATATGAATGGCTTGATTTTGTGTTATGTCCTCCCATTACAAACCCACACAGTTTTGTTTTTGTTCTATTACATCTGACTCCTGTCGTTGACAATTTGCCAACTGTTGTCAGTTTGTTCAACCAATCATGTGTGTGAGTTCTTGTCAATGCTTGGAGACGGATGCATCATCCAAGTTTCTTCTATTATCATAAAAATGAAGTTCACTTTGAGAAACATTTTCTGCAATTTTTGCACTTTTATAGGAATTTGAACATTTTGCGTAGCATTTTTTGATATATATTTAATGGATAGAAACCGAAAGACCATTCCACACAGGTCTGGAATTTTCTGTTTAATTAGAATATTTATTTCGTACCTCTCTTACCTGTTTCCCACTCCACATCTTTTCCATCTACCTAACTACACACTGGAAATGTTTTAGCACTGCGCCCTCGCTCCCTGGGCCACGCCCACATACACCTCCTTCAGGATCTACCCCACGGTATACAAACTTGTCTGAAATGTTCTACTTTGGAAAATTTAGATATAAACAAAATGACTTTTTTTGGAATTTGAACAATTTGAACACTTTGCATTCCTTATGTACAGACCAGTTGAGACTCCTGTTATAAACCAATGTGTCATATATGCATTCATGTACCTACACATGATTTTGATCACATCTTCATTTCAAGGTACAACCCAGCGACAATGGAGAAAAGGTACTGGCATTTTTCAAACTCCGTCCAGATGTAATTTCACCCAGTAGTATTCACTCGGATGTCTTGACTGTGTCCATGCTGGACTCCCCAACTGGAGTCTTATTTCATATGGTGGACAAGGTAAACTCTCAAGCAAAGCTCTGGTTTAAAAGTTTAACAGCGCTGCTCCAAAATGCTCACGGTTGATTCTTAGGTTTACACAATGCAAAATGTTGAGTTTATATGTTTATCTGCGCAGTAACGGTTATTCTAGTTGAATTGCTTATATATGGGTCATTACGTGTCAAATCACGGATGGCTGTTGCTGCACCCTCTCCAAAAATTCACAAATTTGGTGTATGCTTGGAACACTATGAAATAAGCATATTCTGAAAATTTTCAGATTTGCAAAAAATTTGGGGGGAATTTTTAGAAGATGTCGAACTACAACATACTCCTTAACAATTTGGTGATATGATATGGAATGACCCTTATGTCAAAACTTTCCCTTCAGTAGTAAGTTCACTAAATCCAGATCCTAGCCCCTTTTCACTCCCTGCGTGTGAAGACCATCATTGGCTAGCTTCCAATACAGTGAATGTATCAAGTGGTACAATCTTTATCGAATGATAAGTTACAAAATGCTGTCTGCAAGGTGACAACTATCCATGTGTATCATACTTTGATTGAATATTATAAGCATGATAACTATTCAAGTGATCTACTCCCATACATAATGATAAATCATTTTAGTGAATGTTTGTAATAGTCAACCCTTAAATCTTTGAAGGTTTAGGCAGGCGTCTTCTCACCTACCATTCTCCTTTACGCTTGGTGCAGTTTATGTTAAAATACTAGACCCTTATTGTGAGAGAATGGGGGTACATACCTGCATGTAGACTCTATCCTCTGGTGAAGTATCTTCCAGAACCTCATTAGTTATCTTGTGAAATTGTAAAAGGAGGTTTGCAATTATTCCCATACGCCAAAAGAGTGACATGTTTCTCTCTAAGACTTTTGTTACTTCCTCCTGTGGAATGGAATTTCTGCTGGTGCATTCGCTTTGCAAACGTATCTTTGGCTTTCTCCTTATTTTTTAATATTTGTTGCTGAGTCCTACTTGATGTGATGTCCAGCCGACCAGCAGCTTTCAATTAGAGTGCCAGTAAATATGGTGATAAAAAATGCACACGCGTGTAAATAACTTATTTTTATCTTTCTAAAAATATAACTTGAGCTGTGTTCCTTCTCTATTCCCTGCCCCCCAAAAGATATTTGCTCCTCTTCTGATCAAAGACGAAAAATGGAACCAGACTTTTGACCCTAAACTTCAAAGTCTCCTGAGCGAACTCCAAGCTGGACTCGGCAGCCAACTTCGAAAGACTAACTCGTCAGGCAAGGTTGCCGTCAACGAAGATGAAAGTTACTATTCAGGTGGGTTTTGTAGCGTTACTTTCTCTCGTTTTCCAAAACAAAAAAATTCCCAGGTCTGCCTTGTGAAGCACACGGCATGAAATTAAGTGTAGATTTGATGGTAAAGAAACTCTTTTTGCGTGTCGAGTGTTGCTGGTACTTTTCTCTTCAGTGTAAATAGATTCCAGAGCTACAGCACCACAATACGTCAATTTCTACCAACTGTCGCTACTGTAATTTAGCACTAATCACTGCAATGTACAATTAAGCTACAGTATGTATACAGTCTGTGCTATCCTAGACAAGATTATATTCTGGACACCAGTGGCGGAGCTAGGGGAATTGGTCGGGGGCGAGAATGGTCTGTAGGGGCGCTTTCAACACTATCTAAGCGGAGCGCCACCACAGGTTGGCGCGGAGCGTACAGAAATTTTTTGTTTGAGTAAAGATACTCCCTAGATCGCCGGAAATGACCCTTTCCGGGCCTTGCTCATTTGCAGATAAATGTAGAATAAATAGTTGTCATCGCCATTTGTGACAACTCGGAAGTTTATATGTCGATAGGTAGATGAGAGCGAATAAAAAAGTCAATAATCGCAAATAAGTAAAAAGTGGTAAAAAGCTAAAAAAGGGCGCCAGCAGTCCATTTGAGTCCGTCAGGGGGGGCATCCGCCCCCACTGACTGTATGGACGCTCCGCCACTGCTGGCCACAGTTCTGGCTACAATATACAGTATATTCTAACAAACCAGAACACCAAGTTTCATACTTTTAATTCACTGGAGTACTGAAACCTGAATTGCAGAGTAATTTTCAGTTCAGCTGATTGTAATCAACTGTACTTATTAGGTCATCACAGCAGGTATTATTACTTATCCTGTTGTTGCCACATCTGATTAATTTTGCATACATGTTGTAACATTTGATATGAAACTATGATCTCAAAAGTGACTGGAAAAATGTTAATATTGACTAACGTGATGATTATGATGAAGACTTCAAGGTGGTCGAAAAATCATGCTACTCGGCCATCCTGTAAAGTGTGCTGGTCCATAATAACTTGAAATTGAGTTGTCTATATCATTTCTTTTACCCCTTTTGCGATTTTTGACATGTTAAATAAAAGATCTGAGAAAGAAATCACTATTTCTGTTCTAATTTCTTAATTTTTTTTACCATATGTTTAAAAGATTCAACTCAGTGATTTAAATTGATCAATGATTTTTTTAAAACTTTACAAGACAAACTATAATGACCTTACATTGCTGTAGGATTGTTAAGTATCAAACAGCACCAAAGTGTTAATCGAAATCAATCCTAAAATCAGCTTTAAGAAATATACTGTATGTTGGTATTTTATTTTGAACAATATTTTGTGTACTCTTCAAAGTATGTTAAAGACTGGAATAACGGAAAACCAGCAACTCATGTGAATCAACCAAGAGCCAAACCCTATGAATATTCATGATCATTAAAAATTATTCCAATTTGTTATTGCCTTACCAGGTATCTTGACCCCCGTAGACGAATTCTATCACTGGTCAGAGGTTGCCATGGCAACTAGCAAAATGGAATCGAGGGAACGAGCCGAGCTGTTCCGTAATTTTCTAGAACCCGTGTCGAGGGATTTTAGCAGTCTCGATGGACTTGCGCTCTCGGGCGTGGTGGAGGTCACAGAAACGGCACAGGATGCGTTTGATGATCTATGGAGGCAAGGAGAGTTCCAGCCTTATCCAGAGAATCGGATGAAACATCTAATGGAGGTCACAGGTCAGCGAGCTATTGATCTGCATTTATTCCCATGCTCTATACTTACCCTCCATCCCCCCACCCCCCCCCCCCCATCTCCCACCATGCCCATCTGATTCACCTCTCATCATTGACTTTCTAGTCATGGAAGACATTTGTCCAGTAGAACCAAGAACTGAAATTGGATACAACTTTGTATTCTATTGCTGTTTTGCTCTGTGGGTATCAGACATCATTTAACAATGAACCCTGGGGATTTGTTTTGGTTAGGTTATTTATGATGAGTGTAGGTTAAAACATGCCTATGATTGCTGTGGTTACTCCAATTTTTTTTTAAACTTCCGCTTAGTTTAGAATTTTTTTATTTAATTTTTCTCTTTCTAGATATGGACTTTGAAGCAGTGTTTTGCATTTCATGGTTACTTGTTATCAGCAGTTTTTTTTTTTTTATTTTTTTATTGCAAACCTAATTTTGCTGATGTAGAGTAACAAGATTACAGGCAATGACACTAAAATTACCTACCAACTTATTTTCACTCACAGATTGCTAATTAGTGAAATATAGATAATTTTATTTAATTTTGACAAATTTTTCAACTAGGCTCTTTGTGTGCTTTCAACCAACAAAGGCCTGACTGACCAAATACAGATTCAGATGGAAATGAAACTCCCATAATTATTTACATTGAGTTTCTTGAACTCAGTAGTAAGTCAATGCTATTAGTACAGATTAGAAAATAATAGATTTCCTCAAAACTTTTTCACGTCTGCTTTGGCATTACACTCCCCCCTCCCTTGCCCCTCGCCCCGAACTGCAATATAGTGTATTTGATGGCAGCGAACGTTTCCTGCAAACACAAGCAGCAGTGTAATGTTAAGTAAGGTTTAGTCTTTTATTGGATTCTGTAGGTGGTTCCCTCGGCAGATTCATCCAGCGAAAGCTAGCCTCCCTCAACCTTTGGCAGGACCCCTTCCACAAAGTTAAAGAAGGTGTACAGCTTGGTGTGTCAATATGTGACAAATGGGTATCAACATGCGAAAAGCTGACAGAGCAGTTTTGGAAGCGAGATCCAATCCACCCTTGGAAAGGAAGCAAGTTTGTGCCTGAGAATCTTTTGTGTCTATCAAAGCGGCTTCAAGAGGTAAGTACAAACTTGGGAAGCTGGTCACTTTGCCCAACAACCATTTCGCCCAACTGCCATTTCGCCCAACCTTACCATTTCGCCCAACCTTACCATTTCACCCAACCTTGTTGGTCATTTCGCCCAACCAGCATGGTCATTTTGCCCAACCTTGCTGGTCATTTCGACCAACATTGATTAAATATTATACTTCAATATTGGTCAATTTAATAAGGAATTGTTTGGGAATTGTTAACGTTATGGGATACGAACCGAATATTAAGGAAACTTGAAGTCCTGGTTACAGTCGGTAGGATGGATCAGTGTTTTAGGGGGTAGGTTTGATAGGTTTTGAATTTTGATTTTGATTTGAATTATGTCTTGTTGGGTTGGGTGCTTCAGTTAGGTCTTGCTGGATTCGGTTGTATCTGGTTGGGTTGGGTCAGTTTGGGTTCGGTTGGTGTGGGTTAAAATTTGGTGTTATTGGATTTGGTCTTGTTATGCTTTGAAGTAATTCATTTATTTATTTCCATATTTATAACCTAACATATAACACCGATAAAGATGACTTTTCAAATTTACATAGTAATGCTATGAAAAGCAAAGAGGAGGGATTAGCCTATAAGAGAGCCCAGCTGTCAGTATCATGAAGTCTATGTTACACAATCAAGTCAGTGTGTAGGATATCCAACAATAGTTACACATCTACTTGTCATGATACTTCTCTCTTCATACAGGTGCTGACCTTGAGAACCATTCACGAACAACTGATTCGGCTGCTATCATCTGGAGAACAACAGGAATTGAAGACAAAGTCAGCATTTTCACCTTTTCTTGGGCTTGATCCTCTGCAGTATAACCCCTACACAGAACCCCAGTGGCAAGCTGCTGTTGCACAATACGAGAAAGGTAGGCAGCTGTATTTCTGGATTCTAGCCCCAAACCAGCATTTCATTTCATTTCAGTTTTGATATTGGATTTATAGATAAGAAACTAGAGATATCTGCCTTTGTGGAAAACAAGTTTGGATTTTATTACTGATAAGTTGTCGTTCTTGTTATGTATGACTTTGTTGGAGTAATAAGTCATATTAACTAGATTATATAAGTAAAGTAGGTTAAATTCTAATGCATAACATTTTCCTGAAATCACTACTTATTGTGGGGTGCGGGAAATTGCAAATTACCGAGGGATTGCTAAACCGGGGAAATCTATTCAAGCACCATGGTTTCTACAAATATACAAACAAAGAGGAAACAATGTTGCCCCATGTCTGTTGTTTCATCCTTACCCTGGGTTATTTCCCTCTGTATTTGTGATGCCTGATTGGAATTCCCTCTCCTTATTGTCAGCCATGGCACCAGCTGAGCAGCGTGTGGCGGGAAAGCTCCGTTCTCTGTTTAGAAGTCTTGAGGGCAACCCGCACCAACTACTCAGAGAGTTCGAGCGTTACAAAGAACTTGTCAGGAGAGAGAATGTCAAGAAGGAACTTGTTGCAGAAAGGTAAAAGATCATTTTGCTGAACAGACAAAGGGGGTATTTCGTTTTCATATTTTTGATTATTTGCGGGAGTAACAACAGCATAAGCCTGTATCTTATCCAAGAGCCTTTTAATTTTGTGTAAAGTGTTAAGTTTCACAATTTTGTTGTCATGTTTTTAACATTTTTAACCAGCCATAAGAAGAAATGTTTTTCTCTCAATATTGCTCATTAGAGAGACACTTTTGGGACAACTTCAAGTTTATCTGAAATCCATCAAGGACGATTTTGGTCTCCGAACCAGTGAAAGTAAACCTCCAGCTGGCAAGAACCTTCCGGAAGTTGTCAACAACATTGTCTGGGTTCGTCAACTTCAAGCAAAGGTTTGTAAAAACTTTCACCTACAATTTTGTTTTTCCTCTTTCTTGTTTCAAAGTCTGTATTATTATGTTTTCCATATTGGGAGGTTCTCAGACATTTTTTTCAGAGTTATACATTCTTAGCTAAGGATACCATGACAATCTGTGTTGAAGTTGTATTGTAATATTGTTACAGAACCATAGAAAGCACTGATAGTATATTGGAAATTCTAGCTATTTAGCATTTTTCTTTCCAATAACTTTTGACCATTTTTGAAAAGAGTGGAACTGTATCATCATCAAGGTTAATCTCTTACTATTAGCTTTCGCCATTATGAAAACTTTGCAAGTGTTTATAAACTGCCATTACAGAAGCAAGTTGCTCTGCTGGTGAGCAGAATCACAGCTACATCTGCCCTTGCATCCCTTCCCCTTCCTCTTCCTCTGTACCTCTCCCGCTGTACCTCTCCTTACATTTAGTTTTTCTACCAGTTGGTACCTTCATTCATTCAATTGGACTTCTCTTTGTAGGTGGAACAAACCTCCAATGTTGCCTCGGCTCTTCTTCAAGATCTGAATGGGTTCGGTAGATTTCAAAGAGAGGTTGGAGACTTGTCAGATGAGCTGCGGAATTGGTGTCAGGACCAGTTTGACAGCTGGTCGAGGGAAGTACAAGCTGCTATCGAAGACAAAAGGAACTCAATCAGGTATTTTATGCAATGATCCAACAATTCAGTTTCATTCTTACGCGACACCACCTATTGTTATACCAGACGTGTTTGTTTATGTTATATCTTTTCTGCTACATGTCTTTCGTAGTGCTAGGCATTCAGGGTGTGAAGTCTTGTTAACATTTTGCAATGAGCAGTTTTTAAGGCTCCACACTTTGTCTCATACAAATTACAATGGCTCCTGTGTACAAAAACTACTATACATTTTTCACTTGCATAGCAATGCGACCATTTTGCATATCATGTTGGGATGTGGTACCGGATACATTATTCCCTGGCATTATGTTGCAAAGAAATCTAACCACTTTAAATGATATGACAACAACGTTTGATTCCAGCTGCTGGATACCTTTGAAACAATAAGCTTTTCGTCTGTGGAGCTTTTATAAGCCTTTAAGATAGTTTGCAATATTGTTTGATATCCCTATATATATATTTACATTTTATATACTTTGTGATTGCATTTCATGAGATTTGGATAAATACAAGGTATTTTGACCTCAACCTGTTTTAATTGATGACTAGTAAAATGCTACTGATCAATTGCTTAGAAATATTTTTCAGACTCGTTTTTACTTTGTATTCCCTGTTTACATTGTTTACCACATTGCATTATCAAAGCTGTGAACTTAAAATACAAATTCAACTGCAATATCTTGCTTAATACTTGCTGTTGTTTCTAATTGATCTGTATAAAGCCTGCAAATGAGTGGCCGACTGATGGAGTTTGAAACCCGTAACAATGAGCTTGTAGTCCATTACAGCGACCGTTTGGTGACCTTGATGCGGGAAGTTCGTCAGCTTCAGGCTCTGGGTTATCCGGTAGCAGCCAAGATACAGCACACTGCTGGCATCGCACAGAAATTCTACAAGCATGGTGTCATCCTCAAACAGGTATCCTTCATCAACCATTCTTGTCAGACTTAAAAGGGTGTGATAAAAAGAATCTGCCCATTATTTGGTAGTCTTCAGTAGCCATCTGTGAAAGGTTTTTGTTTACCATATTTTAGATTTAGCCTGCCTTGTAAGTTTACTGTAGAAAAATGTTTAACTTGAATTCTGTTTAGGCCATTGTAATGTCACAATTCATTTTTCTACTAGACAGAAGGATTTCTCAGTCAATTTTCCAAATTTTTTCAAAATTTCTAAGTACTCAAGATACCAATCTTTTTTTTGTCCATATTTGGAAATGTTTTCATCTGTTATCTAGATATACCAAACTAGCCTGTTACAAAACAAATTCATTAGTCGGGTAACAGTGAAGTTGTATAGCTCTTTTCTCTGGCATTGATAGTGTAGGGTCAGTTAGGTAATTACACATAAAAGTTGTACTGCTTTGCTTACAGGTGGCGCACTTCCACAATACGATTGCAGAACAGATGATTCCCAGCCAACAGAACATGATGCTGCAGTCAGCATTGGCCTTTGAGAGAATCATCAAGAACCCTAAAGGGGGCAGCAAAGATGGAGGGTCTGGAAAGGTCCAGGTGACCTGGGACAACCCACAGGAGTTGGAGACGTACATTGTGAAATTACAAGCAGCTGCTGAGAGGTTGACCACAGAAAACAGAAGACTGAGGAAGTGGCATTATGTCCTTAGCGACAAGGTATTGTTGGAAGCGGTGTTGGGTAAAGTGTTAAAGTCAATATTAGTGATGATATAATAAATGGATGTATAGAACTGGACAATGGGGGCACTCGAGTGTTTCTACAGAGGCTGCAGTTATGTACTGGTCCTAATGTGTGTAATCTGTACTGTTTACAGATCTCTTAAGCAAATTCCATGATCTTGTGAAAGCGCTCACCAGCATGTGAACACACACCGGATTAACACAGAGCAGCGCTGAGTGATTGAATAGTTCAAGGTTCCCACTTATTTGGTTAAAAGAAAAAATGAAAAAATGGTTAAAAGAAAAAATGGTTAAAAGAAAAAAAAGAAAAAAATGCTCCCAAAAAGCACAAGTTAAGCAGCGTGAAACCCTTTGACTTGAAACTTTGAAAATATGTTTCAAAAGATCTCTTCTTCAATAATTACAAACAAAATTGTATATCCTTCTAAGTGATCAACTGGAGCTTTGTCAAGTTTTCGTGGAATTTCAAAACGACAGATACGATAGCATCCTTGTTAAGTTTGGGCATGGCTGGAGTATGTGCTTTTATGTGAACTTCAGATTTACAGGAGAAGCAAACCAATCCATGATATCAATTTAATTTGATAGAGAGTTTTGTAATGAGCAACTCCGGGTAACAAAATTATGGCAGTACTTGCAAGATATCAAGGTGAACAGGTCATGTCAGGGGACTGCCGTTGTGTGATGTCATGCCTCTAGGAGATGGAATGTTTTAGTTGAAATGTGGAATTATTCTAAATTCTTATTGTTGATCTTATTTATCCCAAGGTCACTCAACTGATGTCCATCGATCTATTACGACAACAGTCTCGATGGAAGGAGGGCATGCAGGAGATCAGGGGCATCTTTGCTACTCTAGAGAGTCAGGTTTGTTGATCCGATTTAACTCCCTAAAACAGACGATTTGTACGCACTGGACAAAAATTTTATTCAGATCTCCTCTCTATATTCTTGCATCGTTGTATTTATGATTGAGAAATGTACAAAACCTTTACCCTGCACATAGACAAATACATATGTATTTGTAATATACATTTAAAATAGAAAGATTAGTGATGTTTTCTTTAAGAAATCATTGAACGAACAACTATAACAAAATCGAATACGATAATGATGGGACATACTGTGGACATAACTCTGACTGTTTAATTACCCAGATGAAATAAAATAACATTGATGCAACATCAGTAGAAGGAAGGCCGTACTAATAAACATGGAAACCATGCAGATGATTTTCTTTGTTTTTGTCCCATCATGCTTTTAGGGTTACAAGTCTTCGGACATGAAGACTTGGAAGATGCATTGGGATCGGCAACTTTACAAGGCTCTAGAACACCAGTATCAACTAGGCTTAGAGGGCCTAAATGAAAACCTACCCGAGATCAGGGTGGAACTGACCTACAGGTAAAATTGCTAATCCAATATGTATGAGATGTATCTCTGGTCACTCCATGTTAGCAGTTCACATGATTAAATGTAACTGAATTGCGATAAACGAAATATCAGTCATCGCCATTGTTACAGATACTTAGAGATCCTTTAATGGCTAAATATTAGTATTGACACCAAATATTCTAGAAAACTTGAATAAATGGTCACCCAGGCTCAGGTTTTAACGAGCATGTTACATCCATCCTTTTGACATTTTATTTTGCAGTGAAGGTTAAATGTTTAAAGGCATTGAAGACTCGCCCCAAACCGTGTGCGGCCATCTGAAAAAGTTAACTTTCTGTTGCTTGAAAGTGACGTTTTGTTTGTGTCGCTACAAAATGCAGACAGTAATGAAACGTGATACCTTAATTGTTATCTTTAGCTGG
>JAAAKB020030798.1:0-14562 GCA_010014835.2 Apostichopus leukothele
GATTTAAGAAACGTATCTTAAATGTGTTACGTGAGACTTTTTTTCTCAATATCATTAACTAACGGAACGTGAGGGCGTGTTTGTTGTGTAACTGTAAACTCACTTTAAATTGTTTATTTATCGAGTTCCATGCGAAGAACTGAAGAAACGCATTATGGATTGCATTGAATACAAATTGCCGCAGCGTATAACATTATGACAACACTATGGAAAGAGTACTTATGCCAGGTCTAAGTAACCTTCTACCACCTAACATCTGCTTTACTTCCAAGTTTCATATATATTTATTTTGCTTCTCTATCAGATGCTTTAACGAATTCCATGTGCTGCTGAAAACCTTTCCAGTCCTGTCCAGTAGCATACCAAGGTCTACAGCATTACTGTTATATTATTTTGTTACCGACTGTATCATTTTTAATTAATTTATTTCCAGTATAAATATAAATATTTATAAACAGGACATCAAAAGTGAGTACGTAATAAGATATATTATTTTAAAATGTTAGTGTACAAAACACAAAATATATATACAAAACAAGAAGTTATCCAGATAACCATTTTGTAAATAAATATCTCTACCCCCCAACCCGTCTCGAACATGGAATCCCCATACTGCAGGATTCTTATATAGCCAGTGTTTGGATCGGAGATGTGGTCGGTGTTTTAATACGTGGTTGAGAGCGTAAATGAATGCAATTGCATGTTATTCCTATTCTCCTTGATGTTTATATGTATATATATAAATATATTTACATACATATATATATATGTTTATATATATATAGGCTATATAGATATATATAATAAACACACACACACATTTATATACATATTGGCATATGTCAGCGTTATTTACTGAGCATGTTCGTTTTTATCGATTTTGCCAAAATAAAAACGATGAAAGCAGAAGAAAAGAAAGAACAAACAGAAAGAAATGTTGGCATTTTCAGTCAAATTTATTTTTACAAAATAATCAAAAGATGAATCAAGACTCTTTTGGCGTATCGCAGCTACTGTACAATGGAAGAGGCATGTCATACCATAGCTTTTACTGCCTTCACATCCACCACGAAAGAAAAAACAAAAAAAGAAGACAATCTAAAACTCACCTATGACCCATACTTGCAACCAACATTTGAAAAACGTTTTCCTCCTTATTTCCTTAAATAGGATATTAATCTGCGTCCAAGAATGTCTCAGAATATTTTTGCTGGGCCATTAAGATTTTTAAGTTGTTAAAATACTTAACATGATGGGAAATAACATGATGGGAAACTTTTTTCTTTACAGAAGTTGGATATTAATTGCAGGACAGGAACTCCTTTACCAATGTCAACAAGCATATTTTCTCCAATCACTCTCTCCCCTCCCTGCCTCTTGTGAACTCATGTGTAGTATATATACAAAGACTTGTTCAAAACGTGCAATGAAACAAAATCTTCGCCGACTGTTCTTTATACTCAAGAGGTCAAGGTGCAATGACCTTTGACAGCTTATCTACCTGACATGCACAAACCATTAAAGGAAACACCAGAAGTGATGACCTCGCTCATCGGGAAGTTGGACCAGACGATAACGGGAGCTGTGGAGAGGAGTGAGATGGTGGAGCCATATGGTGCCATGCTCCACCCCTCACCATGAGATTTGTATGTTCAAATAACTGCCATTTCTTTTGTTCTTTTTTTTCCCTAATTTGAAGGAAATGGTGTCAGAAGTGGGATGTAATGAAGGTCACTCATTTGAATCATACTCTTCATGGAAAATTTGATTCCATCGATATGCACAAATTCGAATAGGCATGATATAATGAACTATGTCCAAGGAACAAAAGAACAAGACTAAGGAATGGTTTGTATTATTTCACACTGAATACTTGCTCATCCTTCCATGTTGCAATTTAAATATATGTGGTTGGTACGGGGGGGGGAAGCAACCAGGAGGGACTTTCAGCGCCTTGTTTGAAACAGATTATGACACGGCAATTTAATTCATGTCAAAGAATAACAGACTGCCTGCCTTGTTCCAAAGTGCAGAATCCATGTTTTTGTATCCAGTTGGACCATGACACTTTGTGGCCCCCTGTGCTATGTCCAATATGACTATGGACCGTGTGGTCATCGGTCATACAGCAACTACGTCCAGCCTAGCCACAGTCTTAGTGACCAATGTGTACCTGCAGCCTTTCAAAATGACAATGTGCAATGTATCTTCAAAGTTTCTACTTAGTAAATATAAAACAATCATTCAAAGAACAGAGGTTTAATCAAACAAAAACAAAGTAGGCTTTGTGCAATGCCATCAATACAGACAATACTTGCCTTTTGTTAACTGTCTTTGTAAAAATTATTACTTCACTTGTGTCCAATGTTCAAATCATGTATCTTGCCGGACGTAAAGACCCTCTTCAAGTTTCAATATTGACCATCAGTAAGTCCTTATGTTCAGAACAAGGAAGCGGTAATTCATCTCTAAATTGAAAGCTGAGAGAATGACTACCAATGTAATGTTCAACGTTCCCATTATTTGATGGAAGAGCCAAGAGGATTGTATCAGACAGGTGAAAATTGTTTTTAGATGGGATTTTTATCCCCATCGAGTTAAAGAAAGAGTGCGAGTATGTTGTTGTGAAACGATCTTCGCAATGTTCCCTATTTCTTGGCAAAGGCTATCGTGAGCGGGTTAGTGGGGGTGATCTTAAAACCCTGCAGCGAGTCTTTGGCCTTGCCCGCTTGACCTTCGTTGACAAATTCCACAAAGGCGATGTCGTGTCTGTTGGGAACGAGACGAACTTCCTTGAAGCCATCGAACCTGCGGTGGGAGAACCAAAGATGGAGTCATTTTACAGCTTTGGAAACAATCAACATCTCTAAAGAAAGATTAAAACAGTGTGAATATTGATGGATTTCAAGGCTACAAATATATCTTGTTTTTCGCATACAGAGATTTCAGGAAAATTAGAATGGGTGGTGGGGGAGGGGGGTGGGGGTGGGAGAAGGTATGGTGAAGAAGAGAGGAGACTGAAGGACAAAAGAAGCAAAACTTACTGTTTGAAGAGCACCTCTAACATGACTTGTGATGTTTCCTCCGGCAGGTTCGTTAAGAAGAGAATGGAGTTTGGGACATCTGGAGCTAAAACAAGAATAAGAAATGAATAACTATTGATCAAATCTAGCAGGAAAGAAGTAGACTGTATATGCAATATTTAGCGACAAACTCTTTTCATCAAATGGTAACCAGTTTCCAAGCAAGTCATCTGCCCTTTGTGAATTCCAGACCACTGACAGTCCAAAACTCTGGAACAATTTATGAATTATACCATTAAATGGATGCATATGTGGTGGGTATTGTCGTATAGTGATGTCAAAACCTCAGAGATAATTACGTAAAGGATATTTCCCCTACTCATGTGATAATCATTGTCCAATCATATGCGTGTTTTACATGACGGGTTTCCGAGAGAGCAAGGGAGGGGGTTGGAGAAGAAACGTGAGGAAGGACGAGTGTGCTTCTAAGAAAGGAAGAGATACGTTTTCTTGGAAATAAATCAGAGTTATAACAATTAAGACGGACTCTTAGTCTACTTTCTTAGTTTGGCGTCGACGAAATAAAAGCACCCCAAAACGAACAAACACAACAGTATTGGACCATGAAGGGAAACGGGGCCCTGGCATTGGTCCCAGACTCCTACCCTTATATGCATATTATTCTAGGTTGAGTCTTTAATTTTGTTTTTTATGTATTTTAAACATGTCTCCTGCGAGATAAAAAATTCAAACAATGTGCATATTAGTCAACTGAGACGACATGGTGTCAAATACTGGATGAAAAATTGACTGGGAAAGATATAAGAAATGAACAAATAGAAATAGGAGCAGCAAAAGAGAAACGATAAAAAACAATTCAAGAAAACGAGAAGCAGTTCTTACCAGGAATGACTGGCATCTGTTGCATATTTGGAGGAGGTTGGTTCATCATACCGGCGGGCATACCAGGAGGCATCTGTCCCATAAGTGGGGGCACCATGCCCACTGGCGGGGCGGCTGGTACCTGTGGCTGCTGAGCTGCAGCTGCGGCTGCAGCCGCTGCCTGGGCTGCAGCCTTACGACCTTTCTTTGTGAGTGGAGCAGGAGCTGTGAGAAGGAAGACTAGTTGTTAGTTAGGGTATACATGCAGTTATAGACTAAATCCGAGAAAACATTGAATGCTGGTAATGTCTTCATAGCTGGCACCGTTTCCAGAGACACCTCGGCTCTTAAATATGGTGAGCCACTAACTAAAAATTTAGTAAAAGAACTCTGAAATATTCATAAGGACACAGAAATATTCATAAGGACGATGAATATTCATAAGGACGCTGAAATATTCAAAAGGAAACTGAAATATTGATATGGACAATGAATAATCATAAAGACACTGAAATATTCCAGCCAGTTGGGACAATTTTCCTAATGCTAACACCTCTCTAAACTGTTCTCCAATATCATGCTTCAAAGCACTGGTATTGACAGAACAAACAGTTCCTAACCTTGATCTGATAGAAACATGATATTCCTACTGCTCGTACTGACAATACGAGTGCTCTGAAGCAGGACATGGCACTACAGTATAGAAAAATTGTCCCAACTGGGTGCAGAACCAGACAAATTATTCCTTGAACTCTTCATGTTTTTTTCTTCTTAATCGTAAGTACTATCATTTACTAAATGACCTTGATATCACTTTGGTGAGGCCTGAAGAGAAATATCACTCTGCGTGTGCAGCCTGTAAATACAAACCACACAGCAGTGCTGTATATATACTTCCTGAATACTGTTCCCGTTTGCAGTGAACTTTCGTGTGGGAAGTCAAGGCATTGTACGACGTACAGTAGGGAGTGCTGTGTACTCGTACATTGTGTAATCCACTGTTCATATAGGATACTGCTTTCAATACCTCAAAGTTTAAAACTTTCCCCTTATAGTACAAATGTAGCAAGGCCCTGTCACTGAACATTGTTGTTTTTGTTTACTCTGCTAAATGTCATTAACAACAGTGAGACAACTGTTAGGATAGAGTTCGTTGACAGGGAAATGACTTAAATGCCACTTTTAGGAAATAATTTACATTTAGAATAGTCTTCTTCTTGTATAGCAGTTGTGAGGTTTATGAATTTAATTATCATAAATTAGTCAAATGACATAATTCAGTGTCTTGCTCATCATGTATCATTTCATTTTGGTAACAATTTGTCCATCTTTTTTACCAGTTTGCTACATGCTTAAATCTGGGATTCCCATGCAATCACATTATAAACTGTATCAATATATTGTATGGTAAACTTTGTAAAGGTTTTATGGAGCCTACACATACACATGTCAGTATATATTTATATGGAGAGAGACTTGTTAAATCTGGGATTCCCATGCAATCACATTATAAACTGTATCTATATATTGTATGGGAAACTTTATAAAGCTTTTATGTAGCCTACTGTACATATACACATGTCAGTATATATTTATATGGAGAGAGGCATGTTAAATCTGGGATGCCCACACATTCACATTATAACTATCTATATATATGGTAAACTGTGTAGAGCTTTTGGAACAATAGTAAAGTTTGAATTGCTGACCTCTATCAAACAGGTGCCCTCCTAAAGATAACACCACAACAATTGAGAGTCTATTTGTTGTCAGCTCTCGAAAAAGTTCAAGAGGAGACTGTATTGTTTGCTCAGATGGATTTCAGAATTATGGTTTAATACAGACATGTTGCAGTATTAAACATTGATGAGTGGATGAGCCACAATTTAAAAAGATGAAGTGACTATTGAAAAAAAGAAGAAGCAATATATATCCAAAGTCCTTGAAAACTGTTCTGTTTAGAAAGCTGCAGCAAAGGTATATCTGCAAGTGCACCTATTTCTGGAAACACTGTCGTCTGTCATTGTGAAGGGCGGTTTGGCCTTTAAGGTCGTTCAGTTCATGACACACAGTACCATGGCTATAATGATGTGAATGTTTATTCACCTGCAGCTCCCGTATTTGACACCCACAGGTGTTGTTGGTTGGACTTGATTTAGAAGAATGGGACGAGTGTGGGGAAGAAGTGGTGACAAAGTAGATGAATAGAAGGACCACCAATTAAAGGGGTTGGGGGGGGGGACATGTTTGGAAAATAACAGTTTTATTTGAAACAAAATTTTCAAAATGGAAGTCATTGTCCCTAGGACACTCTTTGTTGTCTTATAAAACACATGTTGCATAAAGAAATAACTGTTACCACCATCTCAAAATAAAATGACTCATAACTAAAAAAAATTACTCAAAAATTACTCAAATTACAAAAATGACTGAAAACTCAATTCTCAAAAAATATGACTCAAGACTTCATTTCATTATTTGAAATGACACTTGATCACTGTACAGTGTAAAGTCAAGATGAAGTCAACCATATTTTTGAGGGTTTTGAAGTATGGAGAAAAGCATGTATAGTGATCAACTCCGAAACTTTAGTAGCACAGTAGACTGTTTCCAGGGAGAAGGGGGTTGGGGGAAGGGGTGGGATATGGCCTCCCTGTGGCATGCTATGGAAAGTATTGTACCTAGATCTCTTTGGTTATTGCATGTTAACTGTACAGATGGTCTTCATTTCATATATTTGTCTCGGACACTGGAGACGTAACTTAATTACACAACCACAGTAGACACGTCATCAGAAGTTATACGAGCCGATTATTTAGCAAAATGGAACTGCCTTTAAAATTCGGATCCATAAAAGTCATAGAGCTCAATTCATGGTACTAATTTATAACCTGATATATTAGTTCTAGGCTCTAAACTGCATAATTTGATGAATCAAGACTATATACAGTAAGGAACTTTTGTACACAGGGTGCATATCTGGGTAATCTGGTACAGTACTTAACGATTTTTGCACAATGGAATTGCCATAATTTGAATCCATAAAAGTCAGAGGGCTCAATTCATGGTACTAAGTTTATAACCTGATATATTAGTTCCAGGCTGTAAACTGCATAATTTGATGAATCAATAATATGTACGGTAATGAACTTTATGCACACAGGGTGCATAGCTGGTGGCACAGAATCAGGACACAGTCTGCTTGGGGGGAAGGGAGGGGGATGGGATGGAAGATGGTCTCCTGTGGCATGCTATGGGCCTGACTATAAGTATGTGCTGTAGAAAACTTAAGAAAAGTACTGTACCTAAATCTCTTTTGTTATTGCATACTTGTGAATTTTACTGTAAAAATGGTCTTCATACGTTTATTACTGTACTCTTAATAACACAACCACAGTAAACAGGTCATCTGGTACGTTACTTAACGATTCTTTGCACAATGGAATTGCCATAATTCGGATCCATAAAAGTCAGAGGGCTCATGGCACGGTACTAATTTTATAACCTGATTTATTAGTTCCAGGCTGTAAACTGCATAATTTGATGCATCAAGGCTACTGTACATGTACGTACCACACGTATGAAAATACATTTAATGCCTCAAGTCTATAATCACAACTTCGGTGCATGAACGGAAACGTCTTGCAAAAGTTTGCATCGTTATTACACACTGTATCGTGTACTGTACATTAAAGGATGAACGTAAAATTGTCAAACTGTTTGTTATTTCGATGACCTGCTGTGGAAACGAACCGAAATTTGGGATTTTTTGGTTTTTGTTAATTGCCATGAAGTACGTACGTGCAAGCAGGGCTAATACTGTACTAATCTATTGATTCACTTTGCAGCTTTTGTGACAGTTTCACTCCCCATTTTTCACTAATACTGTGATGTGCATTTAATAGTAGTCGCATGAATCATTAATCATTTCCTTACCTTTAGCACAGTACTGTAAATAGTACAGTAGCTAATTGTGTGTGTCAAATTGAGGAAACTACTGTTCTACGTGTTGGTAACATTTAATACAGGGCTGTGACTTAACTATCCTATTTTGGGAATATTTCCTTAATCACTATAACTGTATGCTAGAGTGTCACCGCTGATCTGATTTTTGAAATGAATGTGCTCGTAATTTGTGACCCTGTCATACCCCCAAAAATTTATCAAGTTTTAATTGATGGCCTTCAATGCTTCAATGATCAAGAATAATTGATGGCCTACAATGCTTCAATTTGTTTTTTGGGTTTTTTTCCCCCTTTTTTTCCTGTTGGCTTTTGCTGGTAATGTCCTTTGTATATATATATTCATAGCAATCAAAATTTGAAATCACAGAAAACTATTCCCATTTCTAGTTACTTCGCTCCTCGCTTACCTGTCTCCTCACAACCTTAGCACCCATTCTACCGTGCCTTTAATGTCCTTAGTAACCTTATAACACTGTGCACCCTCTATGACCGGCTCCCCGATCATTGCCCTTCCTTCACATTCTACCATTTTAAGTGCTATTCCAAAAAGTGCTATTCTACTATCAAAGCCTGTAAGTTCTAATAAAAAAAAGCAACCCATTATAGTAGTTGATGAGAACATCTTGTAGACATTAAGCTTTGGCCTCAAATTTGAATTTTGCTCCACATATCATGCCCTTTAATTTGACTCCTGTGTACACCATCAGTGCCTGCAAAATTTCCAGCTCACATACATGTGTCTTAAACTATTTTACATATGCCCCTTTATGGGATTACATCAGACATTAGTAATGAAGTGACATACTGTACATATCACAGTACAAGAACTGCCAATACAGGTCTTTAGTCGCAGGCTGGATCCAGACAGTTTTAACACTTCCTTTTCTTTTCCTTTTTTCCCCCTTTTTCTTGTTTTGTTTGCTTCTTCTCAAGATGTTCAAAGGGAAATGCAGCCAACCAAATCCTAAGTTTTAAATTTGATTCCCAGTTTACATATAGGGCAGGCATTATGCACAGGAGGGAAGTGATGGTTTGTTGATCAAGGTGACAAAATGAAGAATGTCAGGTCAAATTTGTAAACTATTTTACCGTTGTAATACATGTAGTCCTGCAGAATAATTAATCCTAAAAGGAAACAATTGGAAAAGGTACAGTTGGAGGGGATTTACCTCGTTCAAAGAGTTTTAACTTACCAACGACGACAAAAAATCACCCGGGTCACAGTAGATTTTTGTGAGAAAATGATGTCATATTTTTTTTATAAAAGCTGGTGTTTTCAATCATTTTCCCCCTTCACAACAACCGATTTTTTTGTCACCTTTAAATGACATTTCTTCCACCCAAGGTTAAACACAATGTAATCAATCAGGCAGTCAATAATACTTGGCAATTTGTAACAATTAAAATGCTATGGCCCTTAAAATTCTGTGCACAGTTAATTGACAATGCAGTAACTTGGGCTGTGTGACATCTCCATTATGTTTCCTGTTGGAAATCATAATTGTGTAAAGTTCCAAGCAGAAAAATGACATAGGCAGCCACTGTATGATCTCATTTTTATGGTATTGCACTTGATTATATTCATTGTCTCATATCTCAAGTTACCTGTAACAAAGTCGTTAGTAGGCAAATGGTGGCCATCTCCAGGGGAAAAAAAAAAAATTTGCCTCAATGTCTATAAAGTGATTTTAGAGCCACATGTGAAAGAAAAGTATAAGTTACAGTTTTGAAGGCCCAATAAACTTTTGATAGTAAGATTCAAGAATCTCTGAGTAATCCCACGATTCCTTCTTCTTCTTCTTTTTACAGATTTTGCCATGAGTAACTTGTATTTTGCTAACATAGACGACGAGGATCGACCACCAGCACCCCCTGTGAGGGTAACAAGTACAGCCAAGATGGACGCCTACCCCCCTGGATCAAAACCACTTCCTTCAGCACCCACAGAATCAGAGGGACAAAAGAAGAAAAAAATCAAAATGCCCTGGATATCCAGACCTAACAATGACACATGTAAGTTGGCATGGATGGTTGGATGGTTGTGTTTACTATAAAATCGACGATGAAAACGAATTAGGACATTTTTGCTGCGTAGTACTATATGAACGGTGGATTTGAAAGGAAGAGGTCGTGGGAGTGGACCCGTAGGTGGGTCGGTAGGGTCTCCGTGGTAACAAGTTACCATATCATAGGCTAAGTAGTTGGGAATCTGCAATGGTAGAGTCAAGATAAGTAAAGTAACATCTCAAAGGAGCTACTGTTACAAAGGAGTGCTATTCCTGGTCCCATTCTCTATCTTCCCACCAAGGTCTTAAATATGGAGGAGGAGTGTACATAGTAAGTCTTCTATGACGGACGGTGGTTACGTTTCACATGGAGGAAACATAATTTGCTTGCAGTGCATAGAGTTTGGGAGATTTCATCATGTCAGAATGTATGTAAATACGTTTTGAAGTCAATTAAAATATATGAGAATATTATGTTTCTATGTAAAGCATCCTACATATAGATGTCAACTCCAGCATCAAGTTACAGTTTGCCATTTATTTCCTTCTAGCAGTGAATACATAAATGATAGACATAAATGATTGACTCAAAACTTAGAAACATTTTCCCGTCAGGCGAGAGTGATAGATTTCCAGATGTGAACTATTCAAAGGCAGAAATCAACTAGACAAAATAAGAGTGGGTGGGGAGGGGGGGAGGTTTGCAAGTTAGTTATGTGCCAACAGAGCAGGGTGGTTGCATTTCATCCTGGCGGGAGAATTGCATTACGACCCTTAGTATAAACACACTTTTCCACCTTCAGATTTCGATGCTTCATCAATTCCTATAAACATTACATTGTTGTACCATCTTGAGTGGAATCTTGAGTGGAATATGGACTTCAATTCGTACCTGTCATCTTCAGTCATTAGATATCACTAAAAGTTACCTTAACCTACCCAAATTCGTAAATCCTCAACACTGTTTGCACCCCCAAATTACCCACGCTCTGTACCGAACCAACCATTCTGAAGAGCTGCTTCTGTTCAATGTGCTTGTCCTGATGTTCATAGTCTCAGATATCACTGGTATATTTATTCTTTTTGTGTGGTGACTATCGTTGTTTGTAAAGTACCCCAAACCAAAGTGTTGGGGGCTCCTCTCACCCAGAAGGGTATAGCCAGCTGAGAAATAGTTAGATTTCTCTTGAACCAACAATTTTTCTCCTGCAGTAAAAGTGTTATAACTAGTTCTAACAATATTGCTATTAAGCCCGGGGAAATAAAAGCTATCAAGAAAGTTAATCTAACCTTTAAAGGGTGAAGCGTCTTCCTCAACACTGTTGCAACAAACAAACTTCAATCAAAATAAAATTGTGATCCCGGTTTTTGTGTTGTGGGGATTATTGTCTTGTTAAATATTTTTCCATAATATTATGACAAGCATCTTGCTGTGTGGGATAAGTAAGGAGTGTGCACCCAGTCAGCTACATCGTTCCTTCCTGACATAGTTTCTGTACATCAACAGTCTTTCATACTCATGTTTTATGATGGGATGTTTCTCTTGAGAATTTGATTATGTCCTAACTCATTTATTTTTATTGAAATGTCTCAGCAAGTGTGTAGTTATAATGCAATTAAGTTACCTGAACTTGTTTGTTTTAATGCGTATCTCCAGCCACTCTTTAATTCAACGGAGGGAGCAGTAATATCCGTCCATAAAACTGCAGTCTCCGCAGATCACAGAGAATTCCTCGGAGGATTTTCTGACAGACACTTAAGGGAAAACTACCTGCACATTCCCTCATACACATATAGTGTGACATGATGTTAACATGGTTTCTACCACTTATAACTAGTACATTTTAGCAACAAAAGGTTGCCCATGTTCGTTGTACGTCTGAACGTCAATGGATCAGAAAGCTTCTTTGACATATTCTCTATCACGTCCACTAGACTGAGTTAAAGCTGTGAGCTGCAGTAAAGATAGTTTCAAAGTCTCGAAAATGTTGTGGAATTATTCCTGCGACTCCTACAATTTTGTTTGTAATAACTGAAGACGAGATCGTTTGGAAAATATATTTTCACAACTAGCACATAGATCTATTGAATATAAACTAAATCTTTGGAGGTCATGTAAACCATGTAGGTCAAACATAGACGCTTTAGGACCGATATGACAGCACCCTCTATAGAAATGGTTGAAGATTCCCTTTGAATGCTTGCTTCAGTTGTTACCATAGCTAAGTTATCTAATACAGTATACTGTAAGAGCAGTGGAAGGTTTCGTACAAGAATAACAACTGGTGTTTACTGGTCTGTAATATCAATATATTACACCAGTTCTATCAAAGTATATATCTCCCCTATTTACTTAATCCCTTCTTTCTGATCTGTCTCCTAGGTAAACACAGATAAATGATGACAAAGGTTATTTACATAACAACCCCACAATTGATGTAAACAGAATTAAGTCACTGTAACAGGTTAAGGAAAGATTGAAATTCCGTAATAGGACTTGCATAAAGTAATTCAAAAGTGGAGGCCTATAGAACCTGAAAACATTTATGAATCATTGTTTATCTCACAAGTCATAGCATGAATCGTTTAATTGAGAGAAAAAAAACATTTAATTGATAAAGGCAAAATGATAACATATCACTCTCATTTTAAAACTGAAGTCGATCTAAAAGGGGATACTTATCCAACATTTAAGGAAGTTACTGTACGTAGAGAAATTGCCAGCATTGGTAGGAGAAAAATACAAAACTCGAGACAAATGTCAAAGCCTATCTCAATGATTGGTAGCTCTCAGATTATTGTGCAATTTTTTGTCAAACTTTCAGAATTTTCTATATTTGCAATAAGGAAGAGTGTAAGGCTCGTAGGAGTGATTTGAAATTTTGATTGCTACGAATATATACAAAGGACATTACCAGCAAAAGCCAACCGAAAAAAATGGGAAAAAAACAAATTGAAGCATTGTACTGATTGTAGGCCATATGATATCAAATGTAAAAATAAAGGGAAGTGTAACATGATATTAAGTAGCAATGTTCATAGTTTTCCAAATAAGTGAGTTTAAAGCATACCACCATGCTTGTTATGTTTTTGCCTTTTCAAGTTTATGGAACTTTGTCTTACTAATGTTAAGTTTTGTTTTCTTTTTTCTTCTTTCCATAGCTAAATCAAAACCAGAGATATCATACCCTACATGCTTTGAACATACAGTGCATGTTGGTTTCGATGCAATCACAGGAGAATTCACGGTGAGTATATATGCGTATGGTATGTAGCGGCTCTTAGGTGAAGGATATGCACATAGTTTGGTTAGATGTTCGAATTCTTTGCAGGATCTTTTTTATCTCGGGAGGAAATGGGTCGTTTCATCTAGAGTGAACATCCATTGATGAATTGAAAGTTTCAAGGTTATCAATATTGCTCCCAAATATGCTAGGAAGTCAGTGGATGGTCACACGTACATGGTTGAATGTCAAAAAAGCATAATACTGCCTCCGAATGCAGGTACCTACACTGAGACATTTAATCGCTGATTTGAAAACTCCTCAAGGTCATTTTCAGCAGTAAAAAAAATTGGCAATATTGATTACATTACTGGTGACCTTCAATCCATGCTTACTTTTGTACGGAAATGTTCAGCTGCCTAGACTACTGAACATTAATGACATACAGACTGTCGTAAAACATGAAGTCATGACCCTGTCTTGTTTCAAGAGATGGGAAGTTACGGAGGAAGTGACCTTTACAATAACAGCAAATAAATGTACACTTCTTGAAAGAAACTGTATTCATACTTTTTTTGCATATTAAAGTCAGATGCGTAATACATTAAAGGTATCTAGGGAGAGTTGAATCTAAGGTTATCCAAATAGTGTCACTACCGTCGATTGGCTACACTTCCTACACTTCCTACATATAATTTTCTGTCTAAAATGGTAAAACGATAGGAATATGGATAGAGTGCTCTTGTGAAAGAGAGATAACTGGTACGAATAAAAGGAACAAACAAATGTTTTCACTTCTGTTTTCAATTTTAGCAACAAGGTATTCACTTAATGAGAAAGATTCTGATTTATAGGCCTTTCTGTTTGCAATGAAAAGTCTGTGTCATCCAAATTACATATATATCTGATTAGGATATAGGTTTAGGTCACATATTACACTGATTGAAACTTATTTCTTGGAGTGTGGGTGAGTGAGATTAAAGAGACAAGGAAAAATTTGTTTCTCGAGGTGAGAAGTTGTCCATGTTGCAGTCAGTTTGTAGTATGTAGACGACTGTTAAAGGCTGTAGTAGAGACGTGAAAACTTTTTTTTTGTAGAATATTGGAAGTTAGGCCGTCTGAAAATTTAGAATATTTTGGAGACAGATAAGGGCTTTGAATTAAGGGTCTATTGGCATAAATGTCTAATGAGTGAATTAGACAGGTAAAGGATCTAAGCAATTTGATAATAAAGATCTTTTTTGTGGGGCCAGACTTTTACCCTTAGTGAAATCTCATTTTATATACTACTGTACATGGAGTTTTGTTTTTCAATATGATTTCTTCTCCCAGGGTATGCCAGAGCACTGGGCTAAACTCCTACAAGTAGCACAGATCTCGAAGACAGAGCAAAAGAAGAACCCTCAAGCGGTTTTGGACGCATTGAAATTCTATGACGCTTCCTCTCAACATCAGACAGACA
>JAAAKB020030909.1:0-14559 GCA_010014835.2 Apostichopus leukothele
GGGGGGGTTGGGGGGGGGGGCTTTTACATAACATAAGAATACATACTATCCAGCGACCAGACTCAAGATCGAGGTTATACTGTAGGAAGGCGTCGCGAGGGTTCCACAAAACTAAAAGGAATAAAAATGTAAGCATTGAAATTATGTTGAAGTTTTTTCGACAAGCTCTTTCCGTTTCCAAGATATACACATTTTATGTTATGATAAATCTGGTGAAACCCATTAAATATGTGCAAACGGTTACGTAGAGTGTTGCACTTATCAAAATTTCTTTTGTTAGCCCTTAATAAGTTAACGCGTAATTACAAGAACACAATGATTTGAATAATGTGAAAGTCGCCTTAGGCTACAATCCTGTGTTCGGTGTTCTTGAAACGAGGGGTTGTAAAAACACAAAGTAATAACATAACAGTAAATTAGGCAGTCACTCCCTTTACACCACCAACGTGCATAATTAGCTAATGTTTATTCATAAATGAAACTAGAATTAAAAGAAGACTTGTAAAATGATCAATTTGTGAGGGATTTTGATGGGAGTTGCAAGCTATGTTTATGATTTCGAATGCCTATCAGAGTGACTAGGGCAATGTTGTTTCTATGTGTCCGTAGACCTTTATTACAAACAATGCTTGTAAAAGGGTTGGTGATCACAAAACTCAAATCGTGTAACTGTTGACTTTTTTTTAGTTGTACATAGTAGAAAACGACGGTGCTCACGGGGTTGCTGGATGATTTGTTAACTTTGGCAAAATTTCGTTCAATTTTTACCAAGTTTGCAATATCATGTTTTCATTTTATACACTTAATGGTAAGAAACTTCCTCAAGGTATGATCTTAAATTCACGACAAAGGCAATGAATATAGGTCTCAAATCTGATGTCACATTCATGCCGTGACAGCTGGCAATTCCTGAGGAGCGCTTTGTGTGTCATCGAATTACTCAGATGTATTTTGTTTTGCTTATAGGAAGGAGAGAGACCTTCACTGAGGTGTATACAAATATCTCTTCAACACATGTAAATATACCTCGTTTTGGAAAATCTATTATTTTAAACGGTTTTCTGGTTTCAAAAATATGAATAATCTACTCCAGTATACCTTTGACGTTTTTCAGTTTCACTTTTATTGGAACAGACGCAGCAGGAATAGACATCGGTAGTAAACAGTCTCCGAACCTACGAATTCACAAAAGGAAAAGAACAGGACTAGCATATCACATACAGTATAGTTTGTCAGATTGAGAAAAAACAAAACACTCAAAGTACACACAACCCTCATCAGATTAATTAGATATACAGTAAGTTACTGCTAAATTCTACTACAAAAGATATGAGAAGATTTTCGTCAAGCATTAAAACTACTTGCACATAGACTAATATATTGAAATCATTAGCTTTATTATTAATAAGACGAGAGTATGAGTCATTTAAGAATAAACAGTGGCAAAATGGATGTTCCGCATCGTCAAAGTTCAAACTACCAATGGAGAATGGGTGTAATAAATGTATTTAGGTTGTTTAACAAGACTGCTTATATATCTATTTTCCTTTTTTTCTGTTTTCTGTTCACTATTTTTCCATACCAATACAATATGTTCACTGGCTAACAAAAAACTATGTAATAGTATGACGAATGCTTTGACAACAATGTATACGTATATCTTGTATATATTTGATCACTTGATATGGTGTAATACTTACCACAACTCATTCAATCTTTCTGATTTTTGTGCAAATAACAACACCCTAACAAACTCTGTCTCCGTCAGTTCTCTTCCCTCTTCCTCTGTATTGATTCCTATCATCTGCACCAATGAGGGACACGAAAGACGGATCTTCGAGTTCAGGGTGATGATGTTTTCATCACAAATCCCAATGAAAGATCGATAAAGGTGAAGACAGGATATGGTGATCTGAGCAAAGACGATATAGACTCAATTACACGTCATAAAATAATTAATAAACAAGAGCCTGGAGTTAATTTAAGCAGAATCTCACCGTACGTCAAAATCATCCTATACTCCATGATCACTTATCAGTGCAAAGACGCTAATGTAATCTCGGCAGAAAAATAAAAAAATGATAAAATGATACATAATTAAATCAACATTTCCTCAGCTAAAGCAATTTATCCAGGCAAAACCTGTCAATCCTCTTTTGAACTACAAGATAATCTAGGACCTTATTGGGGTTAGTATGTTAGTTTAAAGGTAAACAGGAATACGTTTGTTGAAATAACAGGCTTATATGATAGTCAAAGTTTGATACATGAGTATTTATAGTATAGCTTATTTATTGTAATGCATAGATCAAATGGACCTAACGAATAATAGTAGTGAATTAATTTGGTAATGGTGAATTTTTACTATACAATTGTAGATTTATGTCAGACTCTGTACTGGGCTCGACTGACGTCTAAATAAAACTTAATTTAATCAACTTTAAATTTTGTTAATTAATTGATTACTTTATTTCAAATGATTTCTTGGGTAAATAGCAGTTACATTAGACATTATTAAACTTACGTTGCGTTTAGCAGCAATGTGCATAAACTGTACGACAGACCTGTGTTGTGATTTGGTGTCTCGTTTGTACAAATTTATTGTATCTGAACAGAACTGCCCGAGGAACTCGATGTCAGTTATCTGATAAAGAGAGATGAGATTGCAAAACAGCTAAAAGTGTATTTTCTGTCGCAAGGGATAATAGCGGCCCGGCAGATGTTACATATTACACGTTGTTATACTGAATTAATCGATAGGGAACAGAATCTGACTCTTAAGCATCGTGAGAAAGTTTGATTTTTTTTCTGGATATAAACTTCGGCACTTTTGTTGAGCTGTTCCATATCATACACCAGACACAATTCTTAATATATCTTAGATACTGTACAAAATAGGTTAATTGGATCTGGAAAGAGCCTTACTAAATTTGTTATAATACAATTGAAACCGTTGTTCGATATAGAAACAAACATCTCCTGAGCAATCACTGACAATCATCCGTTTCTTACACAATACTGGTTGATAGCTTCCTCACTAATGAAACAGGAACTATAATTATTACTCCACAGTCTGAAAGGGACATCAACAATGTCACAAGTTTGACCAATACATTCGGAAATGACGATCACCCCTTATAATAAAACAAATACAGTGACTAGACATAGTTACTCTAAAATTATGGAGTAATCATCTTTGGAATCATTTAATTTCTTCGTTTTTGTCAGTATTAGTTGCTTTTGAATCAATATTATCTAAGCAACCTGCTTACCTCCCACTCGCCGGACTGAAGATTCAATCGAAACTCTTGGTCAGATGGACGCCAGTAAACTAAAAAATGATAAAAGCAAATAAAATCATCGTTTACATTTCCGTTTCTGAAGAAACCAGTCTAAGAGATCGTTTGACAACGACTAAATAAAATCAACAGAGGTATTGTAAATTCATGAAAGTTTAATCTTTAAACTCAGGAAAACAATATTATATTTTAATAATTATTAACCAATGATATTATTTTATGGCATCGCATAAAGCAAAAGAAAACATTATTTCATTCTAATGAAATTGTTTACCAAGACGGATTTGTGAGCATGTTTGCTTTTGTAGGTCGCAAATCATTGAATTTCAATATGGAAGAAAAGTAAAATTGATTTTATCATCCATACCAGATAGAGCTGAATGAGTGAATGTATTAGACATACCTTTATGCATATTTTTTTCATTACAAGATCAGGATATTTAATAAGAATGATCACCTCGTATTTAATAACTTTAAATTATTTACCTTGGACTTTCCATGACCTCAGCCGTTGTGTTATTTTCTTGGGATCTATTGACAGAGGCAGCATACAATCTTGAAATCTGTTTTCATTTTGTAGAGATACGAAACCGAAATGATTGAGTTGTTACCTAGGCTACTATGAAACGTAACATGTGAACTAACGATGCTTGGCTGAAATATCTAAAACAATTGTCAAAATGAGTTTGTATTCATTTCTTTTGCTTAACTTATCCGGTACGGCGTGGATACCTCTTTGCAGTACGAGTGACATATCCCTATTATCAGATTATGCAGGGGTAAACACACTAAAGAAAATGCCAGCTCGTGTTATATTTAATACCTATTTACCTAAATACGACACTTTCTTACCTTAGCTCTTTCATTGCGTCACAATGCTGTCCATAGCTAGATATTCCAATAACGTCCTCTGCGGTCAAATCCCTTCCGTCCGCTTTAACTAATATCTTCTGTAATGATCGAATACTTGCTAACCTCACACCAGATTCCAATCTGATGGTGTCGTTTTCGTACTTACAGATGGACGGATCAAGAACTAAACATGGCACCGCAATCTGTGAAAGAACATCATTTAGAATGTACAGTAAGTCTCTAGATATCATAATGACGATTATTTACAGAGTGCCTTCGTAACGTCTTCAATTAACTGCTCAGTAAACTGGGCTGGTCATGGGCTGACACATTGTACAATGCATTTGTCGTAATGAATATATTTTTCATTATATGCCGACCTGACAGTTAAACTATGAGACAAGTTCATATTTTGATTCCCAGGGGAGGCTTGTTACTTGTTTTATATTGTATTTTTAATAGTGATTAAATTTTCTTAAAAAGATTAATCGCAATTTGTGGGTTCTAGCCTCGTTAACAGTATTCCTGTTTTCTAGTGTCCTACATATTATGCTATTATCTACAGTGTACTGTTTGTTATGTTTTCTCCTGTCGAATAATACGAGGATTAAATTTAAATTGACATGAACAGAAATTGAATTGTGTGCAATTATCAATTGCGCTGTTTTAAGTGTAATGTTTAAATGACGTTCAAATTAACTTGATTTGGTGCAATTTAGTTGCCTTCGACGATTGTAATATTTATGGTGCCGCTTGTAATAATCAGTAATGGATAAATAAAGGTTCGACAACACCTCTCCAAGTCCAGAAATATTAGTCGTATTCATTGCTGAATTAGAATTGCTAAGGTGTGTATGGATATAGACGAATGTTGTACAAATACAATGTTTGTTAATATCTCACGTAAAGGTACTTACACTATTGTTATTTGCAATGCCCAGTAACGTGACCGCTGACATCTTTTGTAATGTGCTATGTGTGCCACTAATAGAGAAAGCTTCGGAACAAATCTTTCTTACAGAGTCCAAATCATCAGTCTGATGAAGAAATCGTATAATTTAATATCGTAAATGTTGTATATATTACAATCAAATGCGATACAAATCAGATTAGAAAATGAAAATGAAAATCTAACCGACCCGAAATGAGTAAGTATTTATACATTCAGGTTCTAGTTACAACAACTTGAGGTCTCACAACCATTCATTGATAAACATTGTTAGTTCTCCAATCACAGTAATCACCAAAATCATAAAAGTAGGACATACGTTTTGTCCCTTGGAAAGTGTTTGAGAAAACATTTGCTGTTTTTCACTCGTTTTCGGTAATGTAAGTAATCTCTATAGTGTCTCTTACCTACCAAATTAAAGGGACCGTTTTAATTATGATGGCAAACATTACTAAAGCATACATTATGTTATAGAAGATTTCAAAAATAGAATAATAAACATTAAGAAGGATCTATTGAAGTATGAATTTACGGTAAATGCATTTCGTAACCTATACAAAAATGATAATAAATAATAATGAACTTACCACCCACTGACCCGAGCTGAAATTCAGTAGGAAGTCATAGTTGAATGGACGCCAATATACTACGTGAGTAATGGAAACATTCATGTATTAAATAAGGTAAAATTGAAAACTGAAATCAAACTAAAAATTCAGTTATTTTCCTGTTACATTTTGAATTTTTTTTTCTTGTGAGCAAGGCTAGAGCGGAATGCAAATCGTATTGTTCCTGGTAAATGCTGTTAAGCAAACCGTGTTTTGAGTTTGGTAACATCTAAAATATACGAAACCAAACACTAAATTTACAGTGGCTCTAAAGTCGCATAGTTTACAATAGTATTCTGAGTTCACAAAGTCGGAATATAGTGGCTTAATAAGCAACCAATTTTGGACACTATTTATTTACCTTTCACACTCCAAGATTTCATCTTCTTCGGAATTCGTTTTGTATTGATAGACATCGGTACAAGGCATCCATCCAATCTTGGTAAATGAAAAAAGAACGTTATATTTATTAAGGAAGTATGTACTTATTCCGATATTCATTGAAAGGCTACCCAACACATATATTTTCCACCTTTTACACTCTATAGCTATATGCTGTAATTTATAACATAGTGTTCTGGTTTAACTTGATGCAAAATACGGAACTTTCTGCATTCATTGCAATTATTTCAATCTCCCATTCTTATCCTTTTTTTTTGTACGTGATGTAAGTTCCTGTTCTTGATGTATTCCTTAGGAAACAATAAGCATTGTAAGAGGCAGCCAGTGAATAATTAGGTAATTCATAACCTATCAATTTTAACCAAGCAGTGAATTTAAACACCGTGCATTATCGTACGTTATCATGGCAACTATCACATGAGCTTTAGGTAACACATACTAGTCTTGCCTATAACTTCTTCAGAAACGAACTTCTATATTTTCTTTTCTTACCTTATTTCTTGTAATGATCTACATCGCTGTCCATAGCTTGATATTCCTAAAATTTCATCTTCGGTGACTTTCCTCTCATTCACTTTTACCAATATTTTCTCGACTGATAAGAGACTTGGTAGCACTAAACCTGTCTTCATTCTTATTTTACCCTTGAAGTTCTCAATTTTACATTTTGAGAGATTAATGACCAAGGGACCCGCGACCTGAAAAAATATATTGAACATTCAAAAGTAAAAAAGGTAATATTTAAGGGAAAAGTGAAAGTGAAGATAAAATAGTGATATGCATGCTATTTCAGTACAATGTATCGCCAACCCTGGCTAAATGACAGGTTTCTTCTAAGCATATGTTGTATCTTTGTGGATTGATATGAGCTCTACATTTGGATTACAGTAGGACTACACATACTTCAATTTAGAAATGGACACAATTGGTCCATTTAGTAAAAAGCTTGATTACATCTCTGAAAAGCAGAGAAACTGGCACCCTCATTTCTACTAACCATATAGGCTTTCGCCAATATGTATTCAAAACAAAACGGAAAACGGAATTGAATACTAGTAAAAATGACGTCAAATTATCATGCGAAATGTTCCATCTTAAGTATTTATCTCACCAAAGAACCCGTTCATGAAAAACTATGTGGGACATGAATGGTGATCGGCGAGATCATTTTTGAACAAAAATGTGCCCCGACATCTCTCATGGTCCATTGAAACATCAATACAAAAAAAAACCGGTTTTAACATAATGATATCATCATGAAAATACGAAATAATTGCTAAGTTGAACAAAATGTATACATAGGATCTCGTGCTCTTCATAACTAGTTACTTAAGAGAGATTTTAAAAGGCAAATGTTACTTTTCCCTTATACATGACTTGGGCGTATTGGGTGTCTATATTTATAATCACTTTGTTTCAGACTTCATAACGATTATTAACTTTGATATCTCTACAATAGTTAATAATTTCAGCATCTTAATCTAGGTATAGCTCATAAGGGATCGACTCATCCCATTAACTTACCTTCCAAAGACCACAAGCAAGATCCAGTTGAAAAATATAGCGAAATGAATTCCACAAAACTATGTTGGGGATGGAAACAAAAAAGTTGAACAGATGTTGTAGTAATATTAACATATAAGGGTAATAACAACCCGTTCATATCTCTTCAAGTGAATTACACAATTTCTACAGAAGTCTTACAATACTGAAACATCATAATACCGTTCGTAACAGTTTGATTCTTATATGGACCTTAAGTGTATAAAGCTACAACCACCCAGTTAGTTAATACATGTTACTATGGCAGAATTCCCTACTTCACAGTCACCTTAGTTTACCAAAAACTTGAGCTTTGAAATGAGTTACTTCAAAGTCGCGTATTGTCAGATGGACCGGAAAGAAAAGACAATGTGCTCGTGTACGGCGGAATGATGTAGTTGTGCTCAAGAGTACCTTATTAGGTCAAAAACACATCCTCATTTTGTGTCAAGAAGATGTGGTTTGTTTGTAATTCAGTGATGGTTTTTCAAATACCTTTGGTAACAGCAGAGTGACTTTTGTCATTAAGACAAATGAGCAGAATTTGGTTTTTTGTATTTCTTAAAATTTTATATCTTTATTGCATATTTCAACAGAGGAAAGTTACATTTCTAAACTTCGCATTATGATGAAATTCTTACTAGTAAAAAGGACATTGATACTTAAGATCATTTCCCCGATGTGTCAGACCTCAAGGATGAAGCAACAATACTTTTACAATAACCTTAGTACAGCTTTGAAGCCAGTTGTCCTTGTTGACACCACAAGCCACTTAATGTGACCACTTCGTGGTGTAAGAACATTTTTAGTCAGGCAAAGTTAGTTACTATCAACCAACCATATCTCCAGTCAGGGCTTTTTTTCTGCTACTAGCCTATCCACTTGAAATGTTTGGGAAGCTCCTTAGATTAGATGAAGGTAATAGATAGCATACATATAAGCATTTGCTTACCTGGCACATTCCATGATTTAATGGACGGTGTTAGTTGGTTGGTATTGAATGTCTGCGGCAAGGAGCAATCTTCAAATCTTTGTTGTAAAACAAAAATAGCTACAAAGAACTCGGGCAATTTATTAATGGTTAAAAACATATGTCATTGTTTACCACTATACATGACTCATTAAACCATGTATATTAGACGATTCACAGCCAAGTATGGTGATTAGGTGAATCAAAAATATTTCTAACATGCTCAAGCAAAGAAGCATCGCAGTTATGAGAAATAGGTACTTTTTTAAGTTTAAAATGGTAATATACTAAATGTATTTTTTTATATAAAAAATAAACTAACATAATGAAAGGCGTATCTTACCTTAGTTCCGTCAATCCATGACATTGTTGACCATAGCGTAGTAGTGCTATCACTTCTTCCTCTGTGAAAGCTTTCCGCTTCCCTTTGATTAGTATCTGTTCTACTGATGAGAAGCCAGGTAAGAGCACACCGGACTGCAGTATCACTTTCCCATGTCTAAAAGAAGCACAGAGTCCTTCTACCTTTAACACTGGTACTGGAATCTGTGATTGATAAAAAGTCAGTATGTAAATAGAATGAACGAACAATGTTTATGAAACCCTTAAGAAAGTGAATTCATATATTCCAGTTTCTGTATGACACGTTGACATATTCCTTTCTCAGTTCTGGAAATCGTTTTGGCTGAATTCATCTTTATAATATGACACTTAGTAATCAGAACAGATAGTTTTAATCAGGAACACATAATTTGAGACAAATAGTCTATAGCTTTACGACCAAATACTTACAACGTACCAACAAACATAACTGGTTTAACTGAATCCTGCTAAACGAGGTGCATATGTATTAAGTCACCAGTTTGCGGTATAACAAAATATCCTGTATCTATGGTCCTATTGAACGTAGTAGACCAACGCATTTCTTCAAAAGATTATCTGGTGTCTGAAGTTGATTGCTTAACTAAATTGCTGAAAATGTTATGAATCTTTAGGCGAAAGTCACATCCTTATAACATTTTTTATCCCGAAGATATGATTTTTTTTTTAAATTATGTGACATATAATAAATGCATCTGACAACAGCAGAGTTGATGATGTCATCGGAGCAGGCAGTGCAGCTAATAATATATTTGTTTTCGTTATTATATTGTAAATCATTTTATCCACAGTAGAACAAAAAGAAGATACATTTTGATGAAATTCTAACTACAGAAAACAGCTAAGCAAACATTCCAAATGTGTCAGGTTTCAATGATGATTCTACAAGAAGATAAAATTAGCCTATGTAAAGTGTTTCAAGAGCATTTGCCCAGATGACATCACAGTTCCTCTACTGTGATCCAACTTCCTGGAGTAGTTGAAGGTTAAGCCAGACAAAACAGATTATATTCAATCATCAATATCTCGAGTTAGCTTGCAACTAGCAGTGTGAAATAATGTTTCTCTTCAATATAAGTTTCAAGTTGTTTGTCACCATAAAATCCTTTTAAAACGTGAATTATATAAGTACTTATCTTAAGTAATAAAAATACAGGTAGATTTATTAAGTTGAACCTTTACCTTACTTATTTATTTTGTCCTTACCTTACTTGTTGAAGCAATACTCAGAAGCTGAATCTGTGACTTCTGTTGGAGTGTGCCATCAGTCGTTTTGATCACCATGCCATCCGAACAGAACGCTTTCACCAAGTCAACAACATAGTCAATTTTATTGACCTGTTCTATGGAACAAACGGCAGCAAAGTAGTCTCCGCCTTCCCTCTTTTTAATGTATTTGATGATGTTTACAGACGCTTTCTGATTCAGACCACATGCAAACCGAAACAAAAATTGATGATCGGAAGGGTTGATCTCTTTCAACTTATTTTTCATTGAAAAACCGAAGAAACTACCCAAGTTAGACGAAAGATAATTCGCAGCAAACCATTCAACGAAGATGTTGTGATAGAATCTGACAAACATTTTCTTCACAATTCTTCTCAAGGTTCCCTTTCCGGGACTCCCTAAATTATCTTCTTCAATAAGAATCCCGATTGCGATGAGCTCGTTGAAACATTCGTTCCCAACTTTACTCCTGAATTCGTTTTTCGGCCACCGAAGTCGCTGGCTTCTGCCAGTGAGACAATCGAATGAAAGTTTGTTGAGTCTGTCGTGATTCGGTAAGGTCGACGTTTCAACAGATGACTTCCTTGTCCTCATTTTCGTCTTCCACATGTGGTCATAATAACACATCAATGTAGATTTAAAGAAGCTTGTCAGAGAGGCAAAGGGCTCCACATTTTGGTTGGACATGTGAGCAAGCATCACAGCGAAAAGTGGAATTTCACATATCTCACTTAAGACAGGATTACGAGTAAGAATAATCCTTAGCTGATTATCTGATGGAGCTTCTTCAGGACGACGATTGGGTTGGATATAATCAGCTACAGCTTGCAGAAGCAAGATGGATTTGTTGTAACTAGGATTTACAGAACTTTTGGAATTCTCGTTTCCTTTATGCAATACACCAATGTGCTGTGATTTATGAGTAGGGGCATGTCTCATTCGTTGAAAACGTCTCTGTTTGTCTTCAGGTTCAAGCCTCACTAACAGGTCATCACCAGCATTGAAAATGTTTTCACGGATGTATGGTACATATTGTATCTTGCCGTAAAGTTCATTGACCAATGTTTTCCTCACTCCCTGAGTCAAAACGGTTTCGCCTGTCAGAAAGAATGCTAATAAAATTAGATTTTAATAGTGTAGGAATATGCAGTATGCTATGTAGTATGGAATATGTAGTATGTTAATAACATATGCTCCTGTGAAATGTATCTTTAGTACATGAAGGTTGGTTAAAGGGTAATATAGTCATGCTTCTGGCACCAAAACAATTAACCCTCAACGGATTTCAATAGTGCCGTAGCCCGTAGATCTCTATCGTAAATATTTCATTGTATTTTTTATACAATACAAAAAAGGGAAAGAATATGAACAGACGAGCCAAATGAATGATATCCGTGACTAAACTTAATTAGAAAGTTGAAGAATTTGTACCATGACATTAGTTAATTAAAAGTACCTTCGTTTATCAATCAACATGCAACAAGTCCTGTTTAAACTGTATACCACACTTAACATAAAGTACTTAGTTTGCTTCAAATCTCTTCATTCTATATTGTAATGTTTTCTTGAAATTGGAAAGACGCCGACTACGAATTTCCTTACTCCTGTAAGTGATTCATGTTACGACATGAAAAACCGAAACAAAAGTATTAGTCGCGTTTTAGAGTCATGGATGAGCAGTACACCATACTTACTCGTCTGCCGTGTTTTTGATGTTCCTAATTCACATACCGCCTGGAGTCTACTACCGTGCTGTGGGTTTGTAGTACGTTGATTGTTGTGGTCATAGTAAACGAACCGGCCATTTGAAAATTCCTCCCTACTGCAGGATACTAGAGATAAAAATATTTTGCACGTTTTACATTGTTTAATACGCTCACCGTCAAAATTTGGTCTAATTGGCAGCTAGACGTGTTTTCATTGTTTACTGACTGTGTAGTGCACTTCTCGGGAACAAATAGAAGCAGATTACCCCATACAGTGAAGCAAACCATGTACAGACATACCGTGTCACACATTTAAGTGACTATACTACGTAATGCTACATGTGTAAGATTTATTAAACTTACAATTCACAAGAACACCAAAGACGCTATTATTCAGACTAGTCAAGAACAATTATGATTATTATTATAATGTTGTTGCCTACACATTGGAATAAATTAGACAATCACAGTGGCAAATTTATCAACATACCTCTTTCACACAGTAAGTCGAATCCTTGCCATTCTCCTAATGAGCAAGTTTTTCTGCCTCCACTGGTCGGCGTCTCAAGGAAACCGAATTCATTGCAAGTTACTATAGCAACAGTTCCTGGAAGGTGAATGATGTCTGCATTATTCCCTCCTTCAATGCTGACATCAATATTCCATTCACTACTCTGCAAGTCCATTTTATTGCAAGACTCTAAGGAAAAGAAAGCATACACAGAAACTAAAACATAAACATAAACTAGGAGTAGACCTATTGATAAACAAAGAAAGTAAATGAGTGGGGCAGAGTGTGAGTGTGGTCGATAACAATTAACATTTACAACCGATTAAAGACAACATTTGTTTATTCCTCACTTTCAACACATTCCGGTAGAGCAGTTGTCAAGCTTCCCAAATCACAAACAGAATCTTCCATTTATGTGGCTCGGTAACCCACATTACAAGCTACGTTTCTAGTTGTTCAATTGCAATTCAATTTCTTCGGGTCTTTTTAAAATTAAAATAGAAAGAATATATGCCTATATGAACTTTCATGTCATTTGGTTTCCTCTGTTTATATCTCAGCGAAAACTGGTGGGTCACTAGTGTTATTTACACACGTTTTTTTTTATTCTGCCGAGCCGCAGCTGTAAAGTTGCAATCATGAATGAAAATCGTTTTTTATTAAACTTGTTCATCTCTTCACTTTTCATATGAAACATACAAGTAAATATAGATGAACGGATGTTCCTCATTTATAACACCATAGACTCGAGGATGTTGTGTACCTCTGAATTACAATTATGCCATTTTGCCTTTAGGTTAGGAAGAAACAGTTGCGAACAGACTGGCGTCTTATCAAATTATTAAGTCCATTCCTGAGGAGGGCTGTTTTATATATTGGTTGTATTCACCTTAATAATTCAGCGACGGAATGATAGAATGATAGATAAGTCAAACATCATCTTAGTGCTGAAATTAAACTTGAAAGAGGGAAGTGGTGATTTATACGGCACGAGGTACCATGGGAGCCATAGGCGGATACACAAGAATGAGATCATGAGATGATATTTCAATGACATTTTGTAAGATACTTCATAACATTATAATGGTGGTCACATCATGAAACAGCCATGCTACTGCTACTGATTCCATCATTTTCGTGGAACTACAAAGGTCATGTGATATGCGATATATGATATCCCTGTTGTGGGTAGCGAGCCTTTCATGGACTTATAAATTGAAAGTTTCCATACAAGGTTTATTTTCAAAATGATAAGTATCATTACCTTCTTCACAATACGGCGGTGCCTGGGTCCACTGTCCACTAGTACATGTTGTTCGTTGAGGATATCGTAGTTGAAATCCTTCATTGCATGAGAATGTGATCTCATCTCCCTCAAGTGATACTCTGTTGACTTCTTCATGATGAACATGACCATCTTGTATGTTCACATCGGACAGTCAACTAGAGAAAATACTTAATATTGTTCAGAAGATTTTCTTGCATATGAAAAATGTGAAAATTTGTCATCATTGTCAAAGTCCGATAGTTGTATAGTTCTTGTAATGTATTCGGAGAGACTCAATAAAGAGAAGTTGGCACTAACTTTGTCAGTTCGTATATGTGGTTATTCGAGTAAGATTCCTCTATTGTGATGCACAAGTCAAGGGTTGTAGATATGTACTAACATGGCTATATACATTACGTGTGTCTTAATGTTACTACGCCACTGTTGTAACCTATGCGGTGTAAACAGTGTTGAAACAGACACCTTGGAATATGGAGGTTTGTACTTTTCTTCATGGTTACTGGTTGCTACAGCCCTATTTTCCTTTTTTATCAGCAAATTTCATTACGGATGCGGTCTAGCTAATTCATTTCGAAAAAAGGTAGAGCTACTTTTGGTGAAAGTCTGTGACGTTTTTCGGTGATATTTAGTAACAAATTGTGACACGGTTAGACAGGCGCGTAGCGAGGAAATAGCCAAGGGAGGGGCGAAGCTTGTAGGCAAACTATCTAACCGTAGCGCCACCATGTGTTGGCGCGAAGCATAAAAGAAAATGCCTCCCAGATCGCTGGAAATGGCACTTCCCAGGCCTTGTAAGTTGCATCTAAGCATTTTCTATTTTGAAA
>JAAAKB020031127.1:0-14553 GCA_010014835.2 Apostichopus leukothele
CAATCACTTTTTGCATCCACGGGTATATGTTGTTATTAAGTTTTTGGCCTAACTTCGGAATCCGTGGTCAATTTTCATTGCTCACCTATGATTATGAAGCTAGTTTTAATTTTTCGGTTGAACGTTTTCCAACCTATATACTATAGCCTGAATATAAACTGTTCTTCTTGGTATGTTTAACTTTGAATTGAACTAAAATCGTTAAATTTGTTAAATTTAATGTTTTGTGCAAACACTAATATTTTCACTCATGCTCCCCCATGTACGAATCCTGTTGAACATTTTGTTAAGGCATTTCTGAAATTAAAGGGCCTAAAATATGAAGTACCTAAGGCTATATAGCCTTATTAGCCTATGGGTCAGTCCGCCCCTGCTTATGTGACGTCGGTGGACTAGAATTTAGGTACAGTACAAATGAGAGATATTGTTACAATGTATTGAATGACCATTAATGTACATGTATAGTAACTAGGAAGTAATATTCAAGTTTTTGGAATACTACTTGTAAAATCCACAAAACAATTCATATTTGAAGACTTTAGTATATTTCTCAAAGTGTAGAATGAGTGGAATAATTTTCCAGAGTCCTTGGTCAATGCTTTATATTAAAACAAAATAGGCTATGCACTTTGTTTGTTGTTCCTTCAAAAATCCTTAAAAATAGTGTATTTTGCATCTCACCATATGAAACAATATTCCAAATGGTGCACACAACACTTGGTAACATTGTCTATAGCAAATTTGTACATCAACACCCTCACATGTAGTTGTATCATTGGAACATCTCCATTGTGATATTCGAAGATTTGCATCAGTACGGTGCGGGGATGTAATGTATACTCAGGTGGATCACCATGAAACATATATGAGAGCCATAGTATTTATCCAATATTTTTTTCTATTCTTCTCTGATCTTGAATCAACCTCATTGTTGGATGAATATTAATGTAACATGCAGTCATGACTTACCACTTCACTCATTAAGTAACAGTCATGACTTACCACCTCACTCATTACATAGTAAACTTATGTGCTTTTCTCTCTCTTCCTCAAGATTGAGATAGACTTTCATCTTATCTATCATGATGTGGCTGACAATCTCTTTCTTAGGTGGACTCCAGCATTTGTTAAGGAGGTGTTGAAATATGCTGATTCACAAGGAAAGTGGCAGTGTTACCTTAATATTGATACTGACAGTCTGGATTCAGGTTAGTGGCCTACATGTTTACATATTGCAGGATGTCATGCAAGATATAGCAGAATAATCAGACATGTACCAAGTATCTCCCACAGCTATGAAAGTGTTATTGTTTGTATGTATGCCAGGGCAGGGACCATCTAATTTTGCATCTGAAGACTGTTATATGGTTATATGACTCAACAATCATTAGCCATACTGTAATCAAGGCAGTCAAATTTCATAGGAAGATGTATAAGCAAGTAATGATTAATAAGCAAGTAATGAACAACATTTATAGATGTTGGCACTATATAACCTTGATTTTGCTTCTGTGCTGAAGGCTAAAGGAATCTATGCAGTCATAATGACATATGTGTGTGTGATGCTCATTGTAAACAGGATAACTAGACCATGCTTCGGTGTATCAAGTTCATACTGGGTATCTCTATAATTAGTACAAGATTCCCTATTATTTTTGGTGCAGGTCAGAGGTTAAACTCTAAAAACCTTGTAAGCAGCATAACTTGACATCGATCGCTAAATTGAATCAATGCCGGTTCCTTGTGGTTAGCACATGATACATGTTGGTGTAGGTCATCTGAGGTCAACAGAGATCAAACCAATGCTTGCATTTAATGCTTACCCACTTACCGGCGGTAAGTGGATGTGAAATTAAAATGTCAGTAACTATGGGTATTGACATTCTGCGTTATTCACTTTATAAGTGTGTAAATGTTCATTTAATAAGAAGAAATTAGAAAACAAAATTCGCGCTTAACCGAACCGATAATCGGATATAAGATTCGGCCGATGTTTGGCAATATCGGCAAAATATCGGATCGGGAAAAATATGAAAACTTCATCTGCCGATGTTTTCAAATCACATTATATTGTATTCTTGATCATTGTAAGAAAAAAGGAAAACATCATTTGCCAATGTTTTATGGCGTCAGGGGGATGTTTCTTTCCGTGACCCACGCAACAAATTCCAACTAGTATATCCCACGTGTCGCTCAAAAATTTACATAACATTAACCACACAATATAGGTTCCACGTTATGATATCATCGATATGTGCACATATGTGAATTCTATATACTTTAGTTGTGATTGAGACAAATCTTCCTGCTGATATAGGCTACTACAGATCTGCACTAGAAATTGGTTATTGTATTTGTTTTTTCTAATTTCATTGTAGATAAGAAGAAGGGTAACATTGCGATCGCTCTGTTGCCCTGTGTTCTGCCTTCTGGAAGAAAGGGCAAGAAACGATGCAGCATAGATGAAGCCTTGAAGTCCTTCATAGACGTGCAACCTGTAAGAATTTCAATATGATTGTGTGATTTGTATATGATAACTTTATCTTGTTACTGCATTCCTTTCCACTATATTATAGTTTGCCACTGTTGAACACATTTAACTAATTGGTGCCTTGTTGATGCATACATCCTTCATAACCTTAGTCTCACTCCTTTGAAGAATTCAGTTCTCTTCATCTATCTGCTGTGATGTAGTCATTAGTTCACTGGTTTGTTTTGCACAATTTGAATCTCATGGGTCAGCAGCCACTGCTCCACAACTGGCTGTAAAAGTCAATGGGTGGCTACTAAACTGACCAAACATTATGAGCCTCCTATATTCATGTACAATATTCTTGTATGAGAATTTATATTCAAATATTGCTTGGTGTTCTTCCAATCCCAATATGCTAAATTAATATACAGACTTTTCCACATTGAATAAAATTTAGGTGTGTGAACGCCATCCTGGGGGAGGGGTTTAAAGGGAAGAGGTGTATTTAAGGGTGGTTAGATGTGGTTAAATTTTTCAATACTTGAAGGTAAATTTTTTTTCAAGAATTGTATCCCTGGCTAGGCCTACATCTTTATGTTCAGTTCGCATTTGAAGCGATTATATGGTGTCATTTGGCTGTATTCACGTTAAAATATTGCAAATTTGGCCGTGTAAAGCTGTGATGATGTGTGTATTGTAGATCTCGAATTTGGCCTGAGTAAGCAAGTTAAGTTGAGGCTGTTTTGTGTGTGATCAAAAGTGGGCAGTGTGTGAGCGTGTGAGAAGCATGAACTGAGTGTGACACACGTCAAATGCTGGTGCATCGGTAAGTCTGTGTATATATATATGCATAATGAATTGTTCTGCGTGTTGGACAAAATTAATAGAAGAAGAAACAAAAACAACAGTCAATGCCTTTAAATCGAACATAATATAATATTTAGTATATATACAAACTACACATTTTCGAACACCCTGGTCCATAATTCTGACTAATTTTCATGGCTTTTCTTTCCGGGTTCAAGTTTTTTAGGCAGTTTGAAGGTTCATGGGAGACTTGCATGCTTTCAATCAATCCTTACACCCGATGAGGGACCAGGGTGTCCCAAAATGTGTGTATTTGTAGTTGTATCTATACTAAATATTATATTTTGTTGGATTTGAAGGCATTACCTGCTGTTTTTGTTTTTCCTACTATTATATATATGCTATATATTTTAATATTGATGTATATATTTTTAATCCTATTTCAGATTGGTACTAACATGCCAAAATACTTAGAAGTTGAAAACAGACAACCCTTCATAATGGTTACTGGAGATCTCTTGGCCATTCATCAAGTTTTTGTGGTGGCTGAAGGGCGAGGCCTTGAACAGCCCTCTTTTATCAAGGCTGTAGATGTCTGCTTCAAATTATTTTATGTTTTTGACATTCAGTACCCTTGGCAGAGTTCTGTATCATGGGAATTCATACAAAAGGTGGTATATGGCCTTGAAGACAAGGTGAAAGTCACAACATCTCCTGCAGTAATTGCAATGAGGGCTGCCCTGAAAACAAAATCTATGCCAAATTGCCAATATAATCCTGTATAATCAGATAGAAGGGCAGAGCAGGAGATCGATGATAGTATTTGTTTGTTTTTGGATTTCACTTTACTTACGACCGACGACTAGCAGTGATACACAACTGATCATTTACTAATACCGGGTTTTCTGGCAGCATTTATGCCCCGACAGTGATTTTCTCTTTATAATTATATATTTAATAACGAAAAACTGTTTTTGTATGACTCCTTTTGTCAAAACTATAATTATATACTCAAAATTTGACAAAATTAAACAGGCAAGATGAAACATTCAATTATTTTCCCAAATGTGTTATGAGACAATATTATGTAGACAAATATAGTTTATGCTCTCTATGAACTTGAAATTTGTAAAAAAGTTATTAGATCTTCCTTATTAATTTGCCTCAAAAAGTAATTTGTAGCAAATACAATAACAGGCAGTCTAATTGTTTCAAGCCAGATATAGATACATAGACCCGCATAACACATTCCATGGGTTTTTGGCAGAGGTCCTGAATAGCTATTTGGCTAAGGGGCATTGTTATACTGCTAGATGATATGTACATATTAATGCATCCAGTCATGAATATATTAAATTTTCATGAGGGGATATGGCCTAATATGATTTTGTGGAGTTGAAAAGTGTGTAAACGCCACTCCTCCGAGATCATAGTTTGGAGGGATGTGGTACTTGCATACCTAGATAACCAATGGTATGTAGTTGTGCAGATAGATTTTTCTATCTCATGCATATTAATGAGCTGAGAGGTCAAATTCTTAAAACATTAGTATTTTCCGTAACAAGTCGGAACTTCATATAATTTGGTGTGGTTATATGGATAGGCAGTATGTGTAATGCGTTCCTGAATATTCATGAAGGGGCGTGGTAAAATGTAATTTAGTAACAAAGTTTGTAAATGCAACTCCTCAGAAAACCATAGGTTACAGAGATGTTCTTACATAGATGCCCTATATGGTCTGTAGTAGTTGTGCACTTTGACTTTAGATTTTTAGCTGATTTTTATCTGAGCTGAGAAGTTGACAGGTAAAATTCCTAAAACCCAAATAATTTTTGCAAACAGAGGTCAGAATTTTTATACCATTATTAAAAACAAACAAAAATCCAAAATAATATTGGCATTAGTGCCAATACTGCATGTTTCATTGATATTGTTTGCATAATTCATACCATTTTACTTATAGCACTGGTATATTGAACTATAACATGACCTGATACAACACATTTAATTTCCCCAAATCCGCTAATTAGTCTAATCGAAATGGCTGTTTACGATATCAGTATTATACAATCAGGTGCAAGTCACATGTAATAGATATTGTATTCTCATTAGCAGAGAATACAGGTATCTTGCAAAGTGGTATAGTGTGCAGCTAGCTAAAGATTTGTGGAATTAGTTCGTTTGCAAATTCAGAAAAGGAAAGCCATCACAATTTTATTTTCGAACACTTTTATGTTGGTTGAAAATAAATAGTAAAATATTTAAAGCATTGTCTCTGTATATTTATTAAAATTTTTATTTTAAGTTAAATTGGAGATAATGTGAGACTTAATGCAACTATCATGGTTCTAGTAGTCTGACTGGATTGTTCCCCCTTTTTTCATATACTGACCATGAAGGAAACTGGCTCCATTTTTAAAGAGGACTTGGTATAACACAACAGAGGAATATATGTTCACTGGCTCGAAGCCGGTTGCTTGTTTATGTGTGGTATAATCCATACCAAATATTTGTCAAGTCTGAAAACAAATGCAGAGCTTCTTTATTGAAGGTGTGTATGTTATCATGTCAGTCATAATTTAGCCCCCTCATTATTTAGGCTGGGAGCGTAATATCACTTGAAATTATTTGCTTACTTTTGCCCAGAATTGAACCAAGAATCCTGGTGAAAGTTCACCAAAATGCTGGTAATATTCAATCAGGAATTGGGTAAATTATGACGATATTTCCTGGTAAAGATTAACCAGGACCTGGTAACATTTAACCAAGAATTGGGTTAATTATGACAATATTTCCTGGTAAAAGTTAACCAGGATCCTGGTAATATTTAACCGGGAATTGGGTAAAATATGACAATATTCCCTGGTAAAAGTTAACCGGGATCCTGGTAATATTTAACCAGGAATTGGTTGAATGATGACAATATTTCCTGGTAGAAGTTAACCAGGTTCCTGGTAACATTCAACCAGGAATTTGTTAAAATGATGACCATATATCCTGGTAAAAGTTAACCAGGATCCTGGTAATATTTAACCAGGAATTTGTTGAAGTTTTGACGATATTTCCTGGTAACAATTGACCAGGATCCTGGTTAATTTATTTGACCAGGATATCCTGGTCATTTTAACCAGGAATGGTTAGGTGGCATATTGACCCGGAGCCTGGTTAAGATTTAACCCCATCCTGGTGAAATTTAACCAGAGTGTTTTTAGAGTGCAACACTAGAGCTACCTGGACAAACCAACTCTCTTAATGAGCAATGTGCATTAGTGGATGCCGGCACCGTGCCTTGTGGGACGGTACCTGAATAAACCATATTAAAATGATATATTGTTTATATAGCTTGCATATATTTTGTGTCAAGGTTTCGACTATTTGGTCTCAAGTTGCCCACTTAATTTTGTTAGTTAAATAATTTGTTCATTATTCCATAAAATGTTATGTATAGCAGGAACCTAATGTAAACTTAATGAAATAAACACAATTAACAATTATTATAACAGGCAGTATTATACACTGATGAACATTGGTGACTCGACAACGGTACCAAATTGTTCTTACTCATGCGAGATATTAACCATAATGTAATATGTTACCCAAATATTTCTTCAGCATTTGCCTTATAAAAATAATAATTATAATCATAATAATAACTAGTCTTATATAGCGCAGACTCCAACAAAAGTTTTTCAATACGCTTTACGGGTGTTGAATGTACAAAAACTAAATATAGAGTTGAGAGAAGAGAAAAGTGTTAAGACAGCGTTTGAATTGAATGTTAGAATCTAAAGACCTAATTTCAACCGGGAGGGAGTTCCATAAGAGTGGTGCAGCATTAAGGAAGCTACAGTCATCGAAAGATCTTGTACGTGACATTGGAACCTGAAGTTGAAATTGATATTGCGAACGTATTGGTCTACATGAAGCTTGCTGATGTAAGAGAACATTAATGTAGGTTGGGGTACCAGTTTTAATGACACGAAAACTAGAATGATGATTTTATAGTCAATACGGAGTCTTATTGGTTACCAGTGTAGTTCTTCCAGTATAGGAGTGATGGGGGTAAACCTGTTCGCCCTATCGACGATTCGATGAGCCGTGTTTTGGATCCTTTGCAATCTCGATAGTTGGGAAGTAGCTACTTTATGGCAAGGTACTTCGATCTGTAAAGTCCTGCCAAAAGTTAGACAGGTACAGCATTTGCTACCGTACCACTCCATAAATAGCTGAAAGTCACGTTCTCAACTTAATCCATATGTTCCACAACATTTCCTACTGCAATTTATATAGACATAATTTTTCTTAAATCATGTACCCAATTTCACAGATTTTTTCTATTTCTTATTTGGTAACATATCTGTTTCAAGAGTTTGGAAGCTAATGGTTGGAATGCTTTTGGTTAAGTGGAAGCATCTAATTGCTTTGGTTGGAAGGATGTATTCTTAAAACGATATGATATCATAAAAAGTTGGTATGCTTATTCGAAGCAAGGCATCAACACGTAGTAATTTCACTAAATGTTATCTCACTTTTCATAGATGGATTGCTCAAATTTAAAGTGCAGGCCTGCTTCAAACCCAACTACGTGCACATTCCTGTTTGCCAATTTAGCCGAAGGCACACCATGTGGTGCAAACATGGTAAGTTTACAATCACTTCTTAGTGACCGTTTAAATTGATTAAAACCACTCGATTGCTGCCCATGTTGAGTCCAAGTTGAACAATGTTCCTTCGTTTGTTCTTTCAGATATGCCTGGCTGGCGATTGTGTATCAGCGAATACAGTTCCGATTCCAGTAAACGGTGGCTGGTCTGCATGGACAGAGACAGCCTGCTCGAGAACGTGCAGTGGTGGAGTGACCATTCGTCAAAGAGTTTGCAACAACCCCGCCCCGATATGGGGTGGTGCTCCATGTGTTGGGGAAGGCGTGGAGTTCAGGCTTTGTAGTTTAGCTGTAAGCTTACCTATTCCTTGGCAATAAGGGAAATTATGAAATGAATGATTTTCGGTGTTTACAGTGTTAGTTCAGGGTGAATGCACACATACTCCAAGTGTCCTGATGAATGCGTTTCTTTGCTGCTAACTTCAATATAATCATCAAGCAAATGGACTCACTTGTCAGTATAGAGAGGCCATCCAGATTTGGACGAATAAATGATTCTTACCAAACAGAGACGATAAAACCTTTAAAGTCAAAACCAATAAAAACTTTTTACTCCAATTATTTTGTGCAAAGACGACTAGATAGTTGGTCTGGATTCGGGCCTTTGAGTAATCAGTTATGTTCTGATATCATCAAAGATTTCATAATGAGACTGGGCTGGGATTTAGATAGGTGAATTGGACGGAATGGGACAGATTAAGTTTTTCGCTCTACTGGAATGGTAAGCTAACATTTACAAAAAGAGGAATGTTTCCTAATATCGTACTACATTTGTCGTTCGTGCCCACCCATTAATGTTATAATGTTTTTATACTGCATGTTGTAAGCGATTACTCAGTTTTGTAGATTAGAGTCATATATATTCCTCGTGTTTACTGCCTATTTGTGGTAAATAGAGAACCAATTGCAACAAGTCAATTGACAGTCAGCAACACGTGAACATCAAACGTTCGGATTGATGCATTGTCTGGGAATGTTCATATGAAACGACTTGGAAGAAGGGATATGTCTCATCTTTTACTATTTTGTTCAAAGGAGTATTTAAGATTTTCAATATAATTTATGTTATCGCAAATCAGTTTCACCTTTGTATACGTCTAGAGCAGAGATGATTTTAATGCAGAAAATATATGGAAAAAATGTTTCCTATGTTTGTTCTCCAAAGTCTTGTTCAAATTCTCCTGATGATTATCGAGACGAACAGTGTGCTGCCACGTCCTCAATGCCACATGTTGATACCCTGGTCTATGATTGGACACAGTTCTTTGCAATGGGATTAGTTACATGTAAGTGCTTCCTGTAAATAGTTTTGAATAGACCTAGCGTTCAACTTGCTCATAATGCATTTTGTCATAAAACACATCAGGTTTGGTGATTGGGAACTCCCGAGAAGCGCCTTCTTTTTGAGGGAAGGACAACATGTTTCCTTCTCTCTTCTGATAGCAAAATTGGTCAAATATGCGGCTAATCTCAAGTAAACCGGCTTGAAGATAAATATGGTTACGCCATTATGTCATTTACTGAATGGTACCGGGGTAGATCGTTGAAAATCCGTCAATGATGAGTTTGTTGGTACAATCAATTAACTGCTAACGCAGTCAACATTTGCCAGCAGCTGTTCAGTTTCACCCAAAGACAAACCTGTTTCTTAGGAACTTAAACAAAATACCAGACTTGTCGACCATTGTGAACAAACATGATATGAGGTATAAGTTAATATTGAACAGACAATTGCAAATAAAAGCATTAATCAACGCAAATTAAATTTCTATTACATTTTGCCTATGTAAATGTGGATTATTTTGATTATTTATCCGACAGTTATGAACTATTGCAACAATCCTTGTCTTCGCTCCGACGGGGCAGTTTTCACTTTGAGACCTCCCGGGGTTAATGAAGATGGTACGTCTTGTTGGGACTATAATGTACAAGATACCAATAAATTGTTGCGTTGTGTTGGAGGTTCCTGTGAGGTAGGTTTATGAATTACCAATATTAAAAAGCTTTATTACACATTCCATCATAAACACAACACAGCAATCCAATATCTATCCCGAAGGTCCCCCCTCCCCTTATTTGTTTGCACAAATATGCACTGAATACACACTTAACCCTGACGACATAATTTCATTGCCAAATGTTTGGCCCATTTGTAGAGATCAAGCGAACGATCACCGTCTCTCCTTCTTATGTGTAACACCCGAGCAACAATTGTCTTGTTCAAAGGCAGACTTTAACATTTGTAGGTGAGATGTTGTACCTTACAACTGTACAATGCAAAACAGGAACACTTCTTAACATTCTGAGGTGTAATCATTTCTATTTCTCTGCGTGATTTTTGTAATTCTTTCTTGAAGGCATCTCCTTTATGTTTCATTGACAGTTCCATTTTTGGGTAGGCGAATATGCAAACTAGGTAACTGGAACTTGATATAATAATCAGGACAGATTTGCTATTTCCATTAACTCTTTTATCTGCCTGCAGACATTCGGTTGCGATGGATTGCATGAAAGTGGTCAAGTGTTTGATGCTTGCCGAGTTTGTAACGGAGATGGAACATCCTGTGTTATAACAGAATTCACCGTTGCTTTAAGCGTTGGCGGTGAGTTTAAAGTAGCCCGGTGATACGTGTGATGTAACGTGTGATTTGGCAGTGAAACGTAGCTAACGGTAAAGGGCCATCAAAACAGTGGTAGTAATAAGGGATATTCCGTTAGCTAAAGTTTTAATATATAACATAAAAAACTGGAAATTGTGTACACCTTCCGGACAAAACCATATTCTCATAACATTTTGTATCGCGAAGATATGAATGTTATACATTTGCTTGTAGTTTGACAACAGCAGAGCGGTGATGATGTCATCACGACAATTCATGCAGCTGAAAGAGTTTTTGGTTTTCCTAAATAATTAATGTCTCATGTATATACAGGGTAACATAATATTTCTCCAAAGAAAGTTGGATTTTGATGAAGTTCTGAATTGAGAACGTTATCTTTAAGCAAACATTTCAGATGCATTAGTTTTCAATGTTAAATCAACAAGATGTTTATATTAGGCAAGTAAAGCTGTTGAAGAGCATTTTGTGTCATGACATTCATACACCACCTCTATTGTGATCCATTCCAGGGAAGTAGCGGGAACTAATTCATCCAACATAGATGCTATTTAATCCACCACATGTTGATTTGGACAAGATAGGGATAGAGATTTGGTTTTCAACTGACGGTGCGGGATGGTCCTTTAACAGGAGGATACACAATCACAGAAACATTAACTGTAATGTTTCTCAATTTCATCCAGCTTCAACAATCGTGATATGAGGAGCACAGAGGAGTTATAGTTTTTCAATATTCAATATTCAGGGTAACATACAACATGGACCATTCTAATCCAAAACGATTATGCTAAGCTCCTTTTAACGCAGCGTTTTAGAGCTTACTGGAAGAATCATGGAAAGAGGAGCGCACAACATTGACCCTATTAAACTACGACACATTATCAACTACTTTCATAAACCTTCAAGAATTGTGCTAAGACAAATACACGTTATTGATAACTGAGAGGAGCATACGTACGATTAAAGTTACATAAGGATTGAGCATGGTACTGGAAAATTTAAAGAAAACTTTCAATTGTTAATTTGTAGTGTAACCGCGGTCAATTTCTTCGTTTCTTTCAGTTTCTAACCATAATATTCCAGCCGGAGCAACATCTATTCTTATCACGAACCACGGCGCATCACAAGGGAACACTGTTTGTAAGTATGAAAGCATTGAGGTGTTTTATGAGAGTTCCATATGAATTGAAACACTATTTAAGATTATAAGTCATCACTGAATCAGTGTTTTTATTGTTATTGATTGCTACGTTATCCGGGACTTTTAGGTGTGTTGTATTGTGGTTACTGAATCAAAATATATCATGAACCAATATATGTTGTAATATTTTGACTAACAACTGGTACTACTGATGAGTTAATGATTTGGTTCCTTTTGATTTCATTTCCATGTTAACTCTTTTAATATCAAAACAATATCATAGCAATCCGGACTGCGACCGGTACTCAACTGTTATTTGGAGGAACCGGTACATCGGGTACCACAAGCCGAGCATTCGTTGGCAACTTTGTAATAGTTCGCGAAAATAATCAAGTAAGTGGCGTACAGACGTTCCGGAGTCCAGGCCCAATACCTGAAGGACTGGCAATTCAGCTGTCGTTTAGTGCAACATCTAACGTCGACGTAGAATACTACACTCAGACAGCAGCAATATTCTTGTAAGTGAGCACGGGTTGTGTTCGGATATAATTGCTATCATTTACAATTTACATATTTAACCCTCCGGAGTAGTCCATTTTATCTGATATTTAAATGAGAATTTATAACAAAACCACAACCATCAACGTGTATTGACTACCGCACGCATTTCACGTTAGACTAGCTCTAGCAGTTATTACTGTTTATCTGGCAAAAAAAAAACACAACACAGTTTGACTGACCGAAATCACCACACAAAAAGGGGGGGGGGGCAGGAAATTAAAAAGGAAACTATTACGTCCTTATTCTACCAGGTATAAGATTCATCATCGTTACACTAATTAAGCAATGACGTCACTGTTTTCAACCTATCGGGACGTTCGTCCAGCGTACGTAGCGGTTATTGCCGTTGTGAAGTTTGTGTTGTGACATCACTGGGGACAAAGTCGTGAAGTTTGGGCTTGGGTAGCTGCATTGCCTACAGTAGCAACATCTCCCAGATTCACAATCATTGCATGATTTTTTAAGTCACCGGAGTCACCATTTCTGGCTGTTAGTCACGGTAGCTATTTTTGTTTGGCAACAGCCGCCAGAGCCATCATTCTTCCATCGGATAATACATTGTGTCACTGATGGTCAACGTTCATTTCTTTTGGTCAGGGTAACTACTATTGTTTGGCAACAGCTTTCAAATTCTGATTTCTTCAATCCAATCATACATGACGCTACTGTTAGCAATCACTCGTGATGCATGCATCAGTTCCGTAAACTTCTTATGTTCCATAAGGTGAATATCAAGATAAGGGTAACTGAAGGTTAACTTGCGCGTATGCTAACCAGAAATGGTCACCTGGAGCGTAGTAAAACCGATTGTAATAAGCTAGGTAGATCGGAGTGAGTATTCGCAAGAGAAGGGTAAGGGAGGAATGAACTTAAATCAGTTATATGTTACACTATCTCGACGCATTTGTTCCCACTTGTGCTTAGCATGGTTAGGGACGACGGATGTGGACATCTTATAGATATCAGTTTACCAAGTCTTCAGATATGGAAAGATATTGTGCATTTTTTATGTTTGAGGAATTCTAGTTACCACTGCTCTTCCACTGATTACCGACATTACATGTATCCTACGTTATCAATTTAAACGACTATAAGCAGTTCAAATTGGCAATTTCCTTGCTTATTTCGCAGTTGGAATATTGGTCAGTGGGGTGCTTGTTCAGCTACTTGTGACGGAATCGAAACTAGGGTGGTGACCTGCATTGATCAAGAAAATGGTGGACAGGTAGCCGTAGCAGATACTGTCTGTGAGGGTGCTGTTGGTCCCAAACCAGACACCACGAGACCTTGTCTAGTGGGGATGTGCGCACAATGGGTTACTGGTGACTTCGGACAGGTATTTACCGTTACTTCCCATTATAAATAAGAATTCTAGAGATTTACTGAACGAAACCGTAGTTCTACGTTCCTTTGTTCCTATTGGCTATTAGATATACCCGCAATTTTAAACCTTTCTTTCATCTTCTACCTCTTAGTGTAATGCTAACTGTGGACAAGGCACCCAAACAAGAACAGTCGGTTGCGTACTGAATAATCTTCCCGTTGCCGATACATTGTGTAACCCTGTAACCCGACCTCTGGCAACGCAGCTTTGTAACGTTGGCAGTTGTAATTGGATAACTGGGGCTTTTGGAACTTGTTCTGTTGCCTGTGGAAGTGGAATCCAGACAAGATCAGTTACGTGTTTGAACGGTCTTGGCATAACTGTTGCAAATAGTAATTGTCCTACTCCAATGCCTGCCGTTACTCAGATCTGTAACCAGGAGCCTTGTAACTCTCCACAGTGGTTGGCTGGTCCATTTGGCGATGTAAGCATTGATATTTTCAATTAATTTTTGGTTTGCACACCTTTCACTAAAAGGTTCGAAAATCGTTATCAGTGATCGATATGTGTACTTTCAACAGTCATTGTTTGATGTTATAAGCGTACCCCTGCTTGAAAGTGGGTGTTATACCAAATTGTAGTTTTCCTATAACCATTATAAACAGTTATAAGTATGGCCAACTTGTTGCAATATCTGTACACTGAAGTTAACTAAGTTATATATATATTTCATTACCAGTGCAACACTCCTTGTGGAAATGGTGTACAAACCCGACCAGTAACGTGCAGGATAAACAACGATGTAGTGAGTGATTTATTATGTTTCACCTCACCCCGACCCGCAATTTTAAACCTTTCTCTCATCTTCTACCTCATAGTGTAACGTTAACTGTGGACAAGGCACCCAAACAAGAACAGTCGGTTGCGTACTGAATAATCTTCCCGTTGCCGATACATTGTGTA
>JAAAKB020031236.1:0-14553 GCA_010014835.2 Apostichopus leukothele
ATCTGCAATTTAGATGTTCCAAAAGAGCGCCCTTACTTCACAAAACTTGTTTACGTCCCCAACAAGGAAGGACCAAAGTACCAAAATAATGACAAATACGTTAGGCATACATTGCACAACAAACGTCACAACAAACGTGCCAGTGTTGGTGAGATAGACAAATGATCCGTGTCTATAGTATTTTGAAGCTAATGCATTGTTTCTACATATTAAAATTCCATTAGAGTAAGTAACCATGTGTTGTGTATCCATGGGACATCATTGTGAAATGCAGATACATCACTCGGTCATTATGATTTAAAACAACAAGGTTTCAACGAGAAAGAATGATTGAACAACCCTTCAAGTATGAATTAATTTAAATCAAAATCCAACAAAAATAAAACAAAACAATGGAATTTGTCCTAACAGTATAGAGAATAATGTCCGAGATTAGATGTATTACTTAGAGTGGTAAAATAAACGGTTCTTTGTGGTAAAGGGAATCTCGTCGCATTACATTCTTACTTCTGATGTATTATTAAATTTTATTTATTAATATCTTCCATGACTGGTCGTCCATCGAATGTTTTACCAGGTTTTCCTTTTGGTAGGGCGTTATCGAGTCTTAAAGTGTAGCATGAGATCCCCTACAGTGAATAATAATATTAAAAAGATGTGAAACTTTCTCATTGCGCAAAGTTTCTAAACACCACTGATCTCTTATAGCGTATCACCATAAATGTAGGTCTAGTCTCACCCACAACTCTCGAAATGTGATGTACAAGTGAATCGTGACATTTCGATAGCATTACATTTCAATAACAATGGCAAATAATACAGTTACAACTATAAGTATTTTTGTCGTGAAACCCGTTCTTACTTCTTACATGGGATAAAGCTGAACGTTGGCCATTCACGGCACATTCAGCGTTCCGTGTTGTGCGGAAGACAGATACAAGTTTGCAAAAAGAGTTACAGGAGAGTCAATACAGTTGAGAAAGAGACTTAATCTATAAGTTAACAACATTTAATTGCTTCATTGTTGCAATATCAATACATACCAGAAATGAGGGATAAGTTACACACACACACAAACGCCTATACCGGTACCTTACAAATGAAAAGCATTAGGCCTAAACTTACATAATCACTGCGTACGCGCTCGTCGTAAGCGACATTGGTTAGTTCGCTTTTCAGAATGAACGATGGCTACCGCAAAATTGGAGAGTTCGCTTTCCAGTAGGATCTTCAAAATTAGGTGAAAAGTAAGCAGCAAAGTTTAACAGATCGAACATTTATATCATTCACGCGGCCATATGATTTTCTTTACAAGTAACCTTTTGACACCTGACACGCGAGTGGAAGTTTCCTGTTTGTGTAGTGTTGTGTTCTGACCGATCCTTTATCCTATGGTCAGACCGAGTACCGGCTCAGAAGGCGTGACCTACACGAAGTCGGTATAAAAGAAACAGGTACATTTTGGGCGGTCTTCTTCGCTTAAAGCTTTGTACAAGTACCGGTAGGAACGACAGACCTCAAAAGGTTAACAGGTTACTTTGTGTTCCTGCGTAAGTTGGGTTACTGTGTGTTTCCGCATTTATACTGTGTTACTGTGTGTTCCCACAAGGCAGGGTTACTTGTTGTTCCCCAAATGGAGGTTACCGTATATTACCCGTTCAGAGGAAGTATGCGAGCTTGAGAACCAACCACTGAACGAGTTTCTGCAGTCAGTTATCCCGTAAGGTATTGATATATTATCAGTGTGCGGTTTATGGTCATTTGTAAGCTTAGTTGCAATATGTATTCATTTTGAGCGAACAATTATTGTATACTCTTATCATACTGATATCATCATAGGTAAAAATTGGATATATTACGTTACTGTAAATGCCAAGTTTCAACATTGACATTAATGTAATGTAAAATTGTGTATATTGCAATTGTGTATATTGTAATTATACCTTGAATTGTAAATATTCGTCTCTAAATTGATTGCCGATCGTTATGTTACAGGTCTGATATTATTTACAGCAGAAGTGTCCGAATCCAGTGCAAGTATTGTATAGACAGCAGGTTGAAACGGTTGGAAAGGAAAGTCCTTTCAGCAATAGCGTCCAAATCTGCTAAAGTATTTAGGGTATGTTTAACAGTTGAAGAGTGATAGGAAGAAACCCTCTCAGAAAATTCCCGAAAATAATTTGAGAAAGACGGGATACATCAGGACAGCGTCACTAAAGACAGTGAGAACGAGCATTCAGCTTTCTATACAGATTCTTTCAAATAAGATTCCACAGGTGATATCGTTAGCTCGGCCGTTACCGGATTTTGTGTTATATGGTTATTGTTCTGATGCTAAGATTCCACAGTTGCGTAATGCTCTTGCGCTGTATGGCTTTTGAAGGTAACATGTGTACAAACTTGTGAACATAATTTGAAATATAAGACAGCCGCAAGTTTTTGTCTCTTGAAAATAAGTATTTTACTTTTAGTATATGATATAGTAACTGCAAAGGTCAATAATTGTTTCAAAATTACTTCAATTGACCCAATCTTAGAACTACGCGAAGTTTCCATTCACGTCACAAGACTTAAAAGACAAACCTATTTGATGCCATATCTAACACATGCATCTCCTCTTGCAATTTAGGCACTTTTTCTAAGAACTTACCGGCGGATTAATATCGAATCTACTTGGATTATTCCACTTTCTTATTTCCTATATAGCGCCGTAAACTTTAAGCTAATACTGCAGCAATCCCAGGTTTGGTGGTAGGCCGAGCAAATATTCTAACACTTTTGGTGCTATTTAGAGCATTTACAGTATACACCGAAGGTAGATGATCTTCGTTAGTTGTCTTGGGCAATACATCATATTCTTTCTGACAGATTTGATCTTAAAGAGATCGTCAGGATCTGCAGATTTGCTTGGATTTCTTCAAGTCTCAGAGTCTCTTCTATTCATTAAATACATAGATATCTTCATTCATAATTATGAACCATTCATTCATAGGAAAGGGCAATTTGTCAAACACAAGATTAAAGTTTTAGTAATAGTCATAAAACTGATCTAATGTTTAAATGGAAATTCCTCATTAAGCTTAGGACTAAATTCACTGTGTTACCAATGCCTTACGTTATCATATAGGAATAAAACGGAGTCATAAGTTTGGCAACAAGGTATTTCATAAGCCTCGAAACCTAAATTAGCTGTCAATATTAAGGCAAATATATAACTCCTAGGCTGGCCCACTGTAGACCAAAACATTTATGGTAACCTTAAATGAATCATGGAACTAATGTAGCAGGCTATTCAACGTATTCTTTGACATTTCTGGAAATGTAGACTCGCTGATTATGGAGCACTTGTAATTTGAACTGGCAGGTATTACATGTAATCTCTCGGGGATCCCTGAAGTTTCTCAGATGCTCCTTTTATATCTTGGAGATATATATAAACCGTTCAGAGTTTACAGTAATCTATGGAACATACATCTACAATCTCTCAACGATGTCTCTCATCAGACCCATATTTCGAATATCCTTACATTTCATTCAGGTTCATGTAACATGTTCAAGATACGTAACATCTCTCAGAGGTCATACAACATCTTTACAGCACATCAAATATGTTATTTTTTATTTGTAAACACATTTATTGATATCGTGTTGTAATGACTACTACATAAACTTTAAGAAATACTACATATGAATATCTGTTCCCTGTATATTAGTGCTTTTCAGATACAGTTATATTAAACTAGTCATGTTAAGTTGTAAATAAATAAGTTTTAAACTTTAAACGCTACTGTTTTAAAGAAGCTGCTTGCATTTCATTACTCATATTAGATAAATATGTATTCCTTCCTTTCAAATTTCGGATTCGATTACTAATGAGTCATCAATATCTAAGCAAACTAAGTTTATATATACATCAGCTGTAAAGGACCTGGACATGCAAAGATCACAGATTTAATATTTTGGTCCAAAAGGTAACATAATTAACATCTTACAGGGTGAATTTATGCAAATATCAAGTCTTGATTTATCATAGTCCTAGAACAAAGGCAAAATTGATTAATATCGATGTCCCTACAGCTGTTCCTGTTTTCAAAATATTCAGCTTTGCAGTCGTTTTAATTGCTGATTGGATATTTTAATAGATTATTAAAAACTAAAAGTACTGTATATACAAAAAGCCGGACTGATAACTGCGTTTTCAATGGTCTACAACATATCACATTAGTTCAGTGCTCTTTAGAGATATTATAAACCAAATTGATGATGTAATTAATATATGGGTAAAATTGATAATGCATAACGAAGTGGACAAATCCCATTCGAACTTCTACATACAACAAATGATATAATTTGTGCAAAGTGTTATTTGTTAAGAGTATATGTATAACATGGTTACCATAAACTACTGTTTTATGGTCTTGAAACAAACTTCAATATGATAACATAAAAGCTGCTTCTCATACTATTCCACACAATTAATTTATCCTCTAGCCAAGCAATGTATATCTATCATAACTGGATGGGGGTCTCCAGCAATGACCAAACTCAACAGAGGGCGCTGTCACATAAGTCCTATCAGAACCGTAAATATACGGCTCTGAGTCCTGTCTAGTTCTGCAGAACTTGACAAGTTGCAGTCTATGACTTCTGATAATAACGACACCGTGTGTAGAGCACTAGAATGATACACAATTATGTTCATAATTATTCAAAGAGGGATCTCTTGAAGTTTCAAGGCAAGCTACCTGAATCTAACTTGTATTTTCAAAACTATCAACTAGTCCTTCACCCATTATGTAAGTGTAAAAGTTCATCGGGTGCTCTTGTGCATGTACCTTTACAGGGTCCTTTACAAGACGCGGACATACCTACCGGGTATACATTCCTTACTTCAATTCAGAGATGTTAAACAGTACGGATGACACACAGAAGGACCGATATGACAGCGAGCTCTAATAAAATGCTGGACAGTCCCATTATTTATATTACGTACATAACAAGCAGAAGTTTCATGATTATGCACAATAAAATAGTTTACATTGCAATTGCACTAAAAGTGAGTTTGAATGTATTAATTATGTACTGCAGTTATCTTGTTTGCTTCATATCAATCAAAATGTAATTAAAGCAGATAATTTGATGTACATGTAAAAACTTTGTCATAATCTTGGTGCATAAACGAAACCTACATGCACATTAATGATTATAAAAGTTCATCATATTTTTAAAGAATCTTTCCATAGAGTAACCATGTGTATGAACACTGGAATTGCCTATTTGTGTGAACTACCTCAATGTACGAGACACTGACATAGTCTAACTCACCAGCAGTCGAATCCAAATTACTCTGAGTATGACCATCTAAGTTAAATTCAAAATGACAATAACAGAATATAAATTTCCATTCAAGTTCACTCCGTAAGTACTTATCTAACATTAATAGTTCTCGTTTCCAGAAAGATGGTCACATAAAATAATATTTTCCTTCTGAAATATTTCTACTCAGTAAGCATTTTGTACTGGCTAGCAACTTGACACAACTAATAAATACAAACATACACAAATTACATCATTATTACAATGTATGCACTCATTTGCATAGTAATTATAGTCAAATATCAGCAACAACCATCATAAAACCAATTGATTAAATATTTTGTTTTAACGGAACCTTGGATGACTTAACATTCCATGCTTCCTTTCAAGTAACGATGATAAAGTCACATCTACGGCTTGATGATTCTTATCTCTAAAAATACAACAATAAAAACTGATGCCAAACCGGTAGTACGTGATATAAGAACATAACTTTTTGCTGCTTTCATAGTAACTTTTAAGAATATTAATAACAGCCTCTCTGAATAAAGATTGGAAAATGTAACACAATATGTTAATTATATGAATGGACACTATTTATTTTGATCTTCTACAGCCTTAGTTCAAGAATCCCTTTCTCATGTAATGACTGTCTGAAATATGACAGTATAACACACAAAATGTACATACACTTATATTGCAAGCAATATCTAACTAACTTAGAAAACAATGCATTTCAATACATATAAACAATAATATAATATACCAAACATATTTGTTTTCCCTGCAACTGATTTTAAAGACATTATTAGCTAATGATATTATGTTACAAACTTAGCGTTCTCTGTCATTAAAAAAAACTTAACTTTTGAATTATTCCATGGAGTACTTTTAATCTATCCCACTTAATGAAACTTTAAAAGTGTTTTATTTCGATTGGTGCAATTGGCTTAGATTTGGTTCCTTTAGGGACATTCAAATAAAGTTCCGTGCACTTCTTAAGCGCAGAAGGAACCTCATAACTTTCGTAGTCTTGCTCAACCTCTCCTAAAAGTGATTTTGCCTTCACATGAGATTCCAACATCATCTTTTCTTTTTGAACATTTGAGGATTCCACATCTTGGTACTCATGGCAAGGTTTATCGCTTGACCGCTCTGTAGGAATAAGGTAATCTGGTTCATCAGATTTTGAAGTAATTTCTTGGTACGTTTGTGAGGGTTCCTCTTCGGACTGCTCTTTTGGGATAACTTTTGATGAAACATCTAATTTAGAGGAAAGTTCTTGGTACTCGTGGGAGATATCATCCTTTGTTTCTTCCGTAGGAAGCATATATTCTGGGTCATCTGGGGAAGAAGGACAGACAATATGTAACAAACGTCGGAATCCTTGAATATGCTGTCACTTAATTTCCAAATGCTCAGAAAAGATATTTCATATTTTTGGCTTACATAAGCATCATTAACAACTATGTTATTGGTTACTCATTACTAGAGTAAGGACATCATTCAAAGATGCTTTGTCTTGATTACTCTAAACTCAAAATTCAGCATATACATTGAGTGTTCTAGTTTCCATACAGTTTGTTAAGCTTAGTAATGGCAGCTTTGTACAGTAACTGAACCATCAAGTGAAAGTATTCCATTTAACTATAATATCAGTTTATAACAGAGTGAACTGTTATATATTTATTTCCTGATACACTGTTTTGTAATGTCTAATTGGCTGGCCTCATTGCTCCATGTATTTGATACTGAATGAATTCTGAAAAGTAAATGCTACAAATTCCGTTCTTACATAGCCATGACATAAAAGTGAAATGTAATTTAATTGCTACGTTATAAACTGTAACATGGTCCATAGTTACTTGAAAACAGGCTTTTTGGTTTGCAGTATATGAATAAATGTTGGGGGCTTCTGGTTTATTTCAAATGTCATTAATTCTCTGCTTGTAAATCAGGTCAGTATATGATTCGGTGAGGCATTGTTTTTTAATTTCAGCTCATCTATGATTTATATTAAAAAACTCTGGACTGTTTTGCACCTGAATATAAATCTAAGCAAGATAATCTTAATGATGAAAGTTCTCTTAAATAGAACGCATCTTAAAAAAATGACTGGTAACCTTTGGCAGAAATGTCTTCTGTTGTATTAAGAGCTTGAGGAAATAGTGCCGTGTTGGAACATCTAGCAACAAAATGAGAGATATTGCACGTACTTAATTACTATTGAGTACGGAAATTATGTACTTTTTTCAAAATTTAACATCCGTTACAAAGTATACACTGTAACAATGTTTAATTAGTTTAAATATACAAATCAATCTACAGAAAGCACCTTTACAATGGCTTTATTGAAAAACATAAATTTTGTCACATCTTTCAAGAATACTATATATTAATACTGCTTTAAATAATCTACATTACAGTTTTAATCAGTTCCATTCCATGCATGTTATGCCAGTGAAAGAATGTACATACAAACACTCAGACACACACATATATACAAACACACACACACATATATATAAATATATATATTTATATATATATAATCAGTGATATTTTGATACATAGTCAAACATAGATCTTTCAAAGCAGTAATTCCGTGATTGTATAAACGGCAGATGAACTTAGACATCAGGCTATACAAGCATTACAATAAATAACAATCTGACACTGTTATGCCTCAAATTAATGAAGTGATGATGTAAACATTTTATTTGAAAACAAGCTTAGTTTTCTTATTTGTGGTGTTCAAATATTTGAAAGTACTACCTTCTACCAACCAGAGAGCCAATCAAGAAAGTAAACAAAAGGATGAGTATTGCCCCGGCTACAAGCACCACGTAAACCGTTGATATCGATGCTTTTGATTCAACTAAATCTGATGAAATGTCGAATTCAAGCGTCATATCTGTAATTAAAAAATTATTTGCAACAATTTGCAAAATTAATCATTTCCATTTAAATTAACAATGTAACTTTCCAGTTAATGAGAATACCTATTTTGGATTGCAAGTAAATTTGTTGTGAGAATACAAAGTTGTCTCTGTTTCAATACCTTCATTGATTTTCTCTGACACGATGGTGTGAATAACTTTTAGGATTAATTTGTTATTAAGGTGGGCTTATGCCTCTACTAATAAAGGTTTTTTTCTTGAGAAGTATTAAATAATGTAATATTTATTCAATGTTAACTAATTTAACATGTGACACATATTGCTCACTCAAATTGTAGTGCTTAAAGGATCCTGAAGACAGATGCTACCTCTTTAACAAAAAAATGTATACTGTGTGTAATCTACTATGAATTAACTTTGATCATAAAAGAAGGGAACTCTACACATGAACCTTCTAGCCATCTTGTTAAAATACAGCTTTCCTTTTATTCCATACATATGTTATTGTTCAGTTCTTAGCAGGGAGGCAGCATTCATTTCATAGACTTTTTGTTTTTGTTAATGTCACATAAGAGTAGATCGGAAAGTGTATTTTACTGTTGGTAATAGTAAGATGGGTCATCTTTTGCATGAGTGACAAGCTTCTGTGCATTAAACTTTTATTCCAGGGAACTAGTCAGATCTAGAATAGTGATGATGGCTATGTAATATGAATGTACCAGCATGTTGAGCTAGTACAGTAAATACTGTTCATGTTCCACAACCGTGCATCAGTAACTACTGCAAAGCTGTTACACGTTGAACTACGAGTCCGAAAGGTGAAAATGCGCGGCGGCTATTTAACGAAGACTACTCCCTAGCCGTACATAACGGAGTGCATGGTCGGCGCTGGCACAACTATATTATACTGCTTGCTAGATTCAGATGGTAGCCTAACTTTTCTCTAATCGTATTAGTAAATCCATTTGATTGAATCATTCTTCACGGACAGGTGAGTGTGTGTAAGTCTCAAATAGATACAAAACAGATACACAAAAAATTGGACATAAGGTGGGGGAGGGGGACCTAGATTAGCCTTAAGGGTATTTCCACGTCTAAATTAGGCCTTAATATAGTAATAGTTTACCAGCACAATGGCTCGGCAGTGCTACTACAGTACTACTACTACTAGTAGCCTACCCCATCGTGATACTCATAAACGCCTTGTCCAGTCGCGCAGTTCTTTGTCTTACATGGGAACGTGTAACAGCTTTGCAGTAAGTACTGTGCCACCTGAAACACTTGTTACCGTGTTACGAACACAGCGCAGTAGTTACTGATGCACGGTTGTGGAATATGAACAGTAGTTACTGTACTAGCTCTGAGTATCGGGTGGTTGTATGGGTAGGGAAGGCTTGGGTAGTTTGAGAATGCTATAGAATTGCTTACAGTGTCCAGGTGATCCTATTATCTGCGCTAATAGATGCGACATATTTTCTTTACAATGGATTAACAAGTTCATGTTGGCTAGTTTAGAGCAAACACCTCGCTCTTAGCTGAAACATCATGCTGTGAGAGTCATATGATCTCTATGTGTCTCTCTTGGTAAAGCGCTTGATTTAATTTTCCGTTTCAACACATGGCATGGGATTTATTGCACTTATGAGAACCCATATTTGCCTGGGGACCATCATGTTGTGAATTTGGAGTTCATCGTTGGCAGAAGGCGTGTTTGGAAAAGCCGCCTGAGGGCAGCTGTTTGATTGCTGTATTGATATTGGATGCTGCGTGTATCACTGCAGTTGTTCTACTGGCCTTGCCATTGGACGTCAAAAATGATATCATTGTAAGTAAAACTTTGACATAAAACCTTTATTTACAGTTAACATTATTTGGTTGAATATTGTGAACTGCTGTAAAACAATGTTAAAGGGATGCAAATTCAGCCAGCACTTTGAATACCATACTTTAGAAAAAGTTCATGCAGTCTTATTTTGAATTAAATTATGAAGGAGGGTTCGTAAATTTCTATGAATTCAGATATATTACCTCCATGCATGCATTATTTGTGGCATTTAGGTGTTAAATTTACATCAATTTAACTTCATCTGAATAAGTATAACAATTTCGTGAAACATTGCTTTACACAATCTGCCTCATCTTCAATTTTGCTAGCCACTGTAGATGTTTCCCTTGTTCTGATTACTCTATTTTGCCTGTTAAATTCTCCTCTTACAGCAGTTCTAGCTCCGGTAACTTATTAGTCATATGATATGAAATAGAGCACTGCCTACAAATCATATTTTCCTAAATCCACATCTATTGTCAGCACATTAAATATAGGATAATTAATAATGTTTAAAAATCTCAGTTCTGTGATTTACTGAGGACGCAAAAGGATTTGGAGACTCGGAACTCAATCATTCTACGCAATATACAGGCAGTCAGCCAACAGTTTTAAGAAGGTTTACTTTAAGTTCTCTTCTTAAGGGAAATCAGTGATTGTAGTTTAGTACTCATAAGCAGTAAATGACTATACCATTTGGATATAAGTTCAATATTTTGAGGCAAATGTTTCATATGCTACTACAATTGTCAGAAACTTAGTGTTTTAAACTTTTAAGATGACAAAAAAAATAATAATCTCTAACAATATTGCCACTGAGAATTCACACCAAAACAAAGCATGTTACATACGAGTAGTCCTTGTTTGAAATGTAAAATAAAATTGTCTTAAAATAAGACAATTACCTAATGTTTGTTTAGATTTAAGTGTTATTTCCTTTAGACAAATTTTACAGCGTCTCAGCATATTTGTAACTGTGACTCACTTTTGTTATTGAACAAACATGGAGTAGCAAACCAGGAAGAAGTATAAGAAGGATTGTATATGAACCCTTTACAAATAAACTCACAGCAGGAAATTCTCTATGGCTATGTAATGAAACATAACAATTCAAGATATTTTAATACAAACATTTGTTTGATGCCATATGCAATCAGCAACATTTCAAGGGATTGTTCAAAACATGAAGTGAGTATTGACACAGTATTTTACTAATGAAAGAATAATACTTGAAGTGTGTTATGTCCAGCAGAGTTTAAAATACTTACCTTATTCTAGTACAGATAATGTGAATTGCAATGACATGTTGCAACTAACCTTATAATAACAGGACTTATCTTGAGGATTTTCATAGCCCAAAACTTGACTAGTGATCAAGACTGTTCCTTCACTAACTTAGGTGAGCTTGTTGAAGGTAAAGATTGTGTACAAACAGAAACTTAGCTACTCGAGTGGTGTTTTTTATTTGGTTTCAAAGAAATGAATACTACAAAATGTGCGAAATTTCAACATCTCCCTCATTCAGACATTACATATGTTTCTCTATTCAAATCAATTAATTTTTGTTTGATTTTGCAGAAAGTTCACAACATACTTCATTCCCATAGTTGATACTTTGAAATAGCAATTCTCATCTACTTAATCAGTGATCCAAATTGCAGCTTTTAGAAAGATATGTTGTCCACATCTCGTGAAGTTAACATCCTAATTTTAAGTAAAACATTGTACGTTAGGGTAGGGTTGGGATGAACACTATCTGAACGAATAAGGAAGATATGAAGTTATAAGTAATTTCTTTTTTATTTTCCTGTGTCTAACATTTCCCAGTCAGGTTTCTAATTTTCATTTACTATATAGTTTTATATAAATGCCAAATTTTCATGCAATCCCTTCCCTGTCACATTCTGGGTTGCATCAAATAAAATTGGAATGTGATCCTGGATTGTAACCCATATGTCATTAGTTCAAATACTACTCTAGTTACACTTATATTTGCTCTTATTGAATAAAGCTTCCTTCATTTCAGTAAATGAAATAATCTGGAAATAATGACCCACCATGTGACATTTTGAGTACACATTTTAGAACACCATATTAAACCACACATAAGAACACCCAGTAAGTGTGTGAGCAAGTGCGGTGGGTGGGTCAATTATTTATAATACCTATATTGTTAATGAGTAGAACTAGGGGATGAAAGGAAGGCTGTTGGGAATATATTAGCAGATTTTCAGCTGATGAGTTACTTGTTAATCTAGAAAAAATAACGACTATGACACAGTTTGTATCACCAGGAAGCCAAGTCCATCGCAATCACGTTTGTCTTTTCCTGATGACATGGATAATATACACAAGCAGAGAAGGATCACAACTTTATAGATACTCTGTGTGTAATTTGATCATCTCTAGTAGACTGTTGTATATCACATTGACTAAATGATGCTCCAAACACCTTTGCCGGAGATTCTGCAACAAGAGCTTTTCTTACAAATAAATGTGTTATTTATGTAATACACTGCCAACAATGCACAAGTGATCATCTTGCAAGTGTATAGTTCTGTGTTCTGTCACTAATTGGCTACACATGAAAGTGCAATATAATACTGAAAGTGTGATAAGTCATGTCAAGGTCACTAACTCAACAAGCGTCTAACAGAATGATCATGTGTCATAGTTTGACAAATTGTTTACATACTTTGACCACAAGTCCGGTCTGGACACACATCTGACAGAGCGGGACATGTAGCATCCATGGTCTAAATACTTGCCACGCATTGTGGCCATATCATGCCTGGATTTCCTTTCATGCTGCCTTTATTTTCCACTATTGACATAATTTTAATACAAGTTATCTGCTTTTTAGTCATTTATAACCCACTGCCGTTTTGGGCTATATCATGAATCTTGAGCCCAAATCAGAGACTGAATATAAATATGTTTGAAAGCATAGAAAACAGCATAATTTACTACAGTATCTTTGTTTTTGATATCTAAGACTACATGTATATCAATGACTGAAAAAAAAAAGTGATTTAGTTAGCAGTGCATAGCTAGTATAAATCATGGACAGTTGTAGTCACCTGTTATGGAGTGATATATTGGTTGTGATTTATTGCTTTCTCCTCCAGCAGTGGTTATTGACAACCGAAAGGTGTATTCTTCTTTCAGTGAGACGCTAAAGGTGTAGGAGGTATAACTGACATCTATGATCACGTCTGACATTTCACTTCCTGGTTCCTTGTTATTTGAGTAGTATAAGGTCAACTGAGTTACACCAGAACTGCATCTAATATCCTGACTTGATGGCATCTAAAGTAAAATTGCTTAATTATCTGAAATGCTCGATTGACAAAACTACTGTTAATATAACTGCTTGATTGAAACAGGTAACTGCTTTTAATTTTACTCTTTTCAAGAGGTAATTTCTCAACAGCATTGTTCCTCATAAAGCATGATGGCAATAAAGTTGTTTACACAAAAATATGCTACTGATGACCTCTGATCTACTTGCTTATATTGTTAATTTTGCCCCTTGACAAACTTATATAATTTAAGCCAAAACTGATGGAATTCTCAAAAAAGCCAACAGGAGAGATGCAGGTTGGCATCATTCATTCTTTTAACTGCTGAAAGGTATGTGATCTTTAATATACTGTTCCTGTGCACTTTCTTTCATCTCACTACCAACTGATGTATTTTATCAAATTTGGTGAAACACCTCTGTGGAGAGAACATCATATTGCAGTCATATTCACAGATCCAACCTATAAGCTCAATAATTGTCGCATGAGGGCAGGTTTAGGTTTAGGCAACAAACTGACAAGGGAAAGCATTACAGATTGAACATGCAACATAAACACTCCAAAAATATACTGACATGAAGATTACTTCATGCAGTATGAATTGTTTTTTGTAAGTTCTAAAGGAAACAACACAACCTCTATCATATCAAAAGGAAACACATTGTCTAATGCTACCTTGAATAATGTTAAATTCTGAGAAAACCAATTGTTTCTGGAGTTTAGCATGGATATATATCATTGTGCTAATGCATAATTGAGAACAAACAATTTTAATTAGACAAACCTGCCAGGATATGGTAAGCCGATTTTGTTCCCCTTCAAACGTTTCCAGTTTCAAATTGGTAGGACTACTTGGAACTATGAGTAGAATATGAGATATTTTCATCAGTAACACTAGAACAGGATCATTAATCAAGCAAAGCTAAGAATTGTGTGTAATTAAAATTTGTTATATGATCTATTTTAAAATACAGGAAATGGGGAATTACCAGGCAAGCAACTCCTTACAAGCAGCACAAAGTTAAATAGGAGATAGAATGTAGCTAAAATAACTTTCATTGTCTATTTAACACCCAACTTAGGTTACGTTAAGACTCTGGACCCCAAATCTGTATATATTACCAAACACTTGGACTGAGCTTGTATGGGTCTGTTATTACAGTGATCATTAAGTTGGCCATTGTATAGTGATGCATTCTACTTATAGCAG
>JAAAKB020031347.1:0-14553 GCA_010014835.2 Apostichopus leukothele
TCAGCTTGCGGCTTTGATAAGCCAATGATGTCTTCTTCGCGAGTTCCTGCTTGCAGGAGGATCTAAAATACATACATTCTGAAACATCAATTGAGTTCTGTCTATCTACTATTTCTGCTTCAAATGTAGGAGCAGATCCAGGCAGCTTGGCCCCTCTTCAGGAATTCTTATATCACTATGAGTTAGCTGCAAAACAACATTCTTCTGAAAAATTGATACATAACGGAAAAATTCAGCACGCTTCGCAGATGGGCCTTGTTTGCTGCTAGTGACCGGTAGTAAGTTGGTATCTACTGACACTTGTCTCTCTTGCGCCCTCTTCTGAGAAATTCTGGACCTGCCAATGCAATGGGTGTCAAATATTGGGATCCTCAACTTTGCTTGCAGTAGGAAATTTCAGCCTGACTTTACCAAAGACCAGGGAGCATTGTCATAATGGCTCTAGGCCCTTCTATTAGTAACACTCCTACCTGACTGTTTAAAATACTGAAGGATTGGTTCATGCAGTAACTCCAATCGTTTCATTTGGCTAAACCTCCATCCATCCCCTTTTCAAAGTATTTATTATAGACATCCACAAAACCCTTCCAACCCCACACCTTGTATAATTACTTTAACTCCAACATGGGATAAAGTATACAATACTCTCAGTTTCAAAATTTACTTGAGAACAAAATGACTTCAAATGGGGCCAGGTGATATAACTGTCCCAATGATCCAACAAAGCTCTGTCATTTCTGACATCCAGCCCCCAAATTTCATGGCAATGAGGCACTAATTTTGCTAAAGTAAATGAAAACCAGTCAAAAACTAGTTCACCCAATGCCGTCAGGTTGGGCTCAATTATATCACCGTTACTTCTTGAAGCCTCGTGTTTCCTTTACGGAAAATGAGAACCCATTCTTGATTCCATATTGCCCAGACCAAAAATATGATTCTATTCCCCAACCACTGCCTCCTCCCATCCCTGCCATCTAATAACTATCTCTCTGGTAGGCTGCCTAGCACATCTAGAGGTGATTACTAAGGTAAACAGGATACATACCATTTTACTTTGTTATCGTGTAGCTAGCTGCTTTACATAAAATATTATCACCGGCTAAGCATCTAATGCTCACAAGTTCTCACTTGCCCAATCACCGGCTTAGCATCTAATGCTCCCAAGTTCTCACTTGCCCAAAACGGAGAATAAATCCGAGAACAAAAATTGAAAGAGGACAGTCGGTAGAGTACTTGGACAATGTCTATTAGTAACATTCCTTCCATAAAATGTCTTGAAATATGTTAATATCTTCTTTTGGAATATCTTTTTTCTTTTCTTTTTTGAATATTCACATGATAACATTTAAAACATTACATTTAACCTTAAAAAGAAGTGAATAATGAGTTTTTGCCACGAATCAAACTTACACGAATCATGATTTAAGTTCAACGAATTTGTCAGTATCTTTACAGGATTTTTCTGGCAATATTTTACGAGGACAGTCAAAAGGAGAGTGAAATCTTCTTTGCAGAAAACTGCTGAAGCAATAAACAAGAGATTAACAGACATATCAATGTTAACTTCTCTCTCGTTGTTCAATGTAATAAGCTGTGCTGATGTTATCAGTGTTTAATACCTCTGGCTTGGGTCACAAAATAAGCAGCAAGTTTCCCCACGATTTAGCCGTTTTCAAGCACCATGGCAATGAAAAAACTATGAAAGTTTGGCCAGCTTTTCCAATCCTATGATAACATGATTAAGTAACTTCTCTTAATTGATACACTGCGATTTCATGTTACATTGCTCTATTAAGCAGTAAATAATTGCATGACAAGAACTCCAGAAAAACACAGCACTACATCACACTCCCATAACATGACAACAGGATTTTACTGAATTGAAATCATGGCCAGTTTTGGGTAATATTGAGACTTGTTGTATTTTAATAAGGGAAGTAGTAAATACCACCAAATACCAAAGAAGACAAACACGCCATGAAAAAAAAAAAAATCAAGCTACTCAGTGACTGATGTCTTTCTTAGACTTTCTTAGTTTCTCGTCAAAATTGTGTTAACTTCCAAACAAAATGAGACGATTCTCTATTTAGGGAGAACTATTCATCACCAAGGGTCTCTGTCACAATGGTAAATCATCATGGCTTGCTTCTCGCATTGAATCAAAGTGTGCACAGTGTCACGTCATATCTTACACGCACGTAAAATTGTCTTGAAATGAGTACTCGGGGTATATGAGAAACATAACACCTTCAGTAAGAGCATTTCAATATGGGGGGTTTAACTAATTTGTAGTTAATTAGCATTATAACTTACCAGGCAGTATAATGTTCAGTATTATAATGCCCAGTGTGTAATGCCCTACAATGACCTTTGAAAAAGTGTTATTAATACCCAAATGAAGCGCATTCTTGTTTACAGAGCTCATGTCCTGGCTTGAAACTTGCCACTTATACATACAGCAATACCTACACGACGTTTCTACAAAAGCCAATCATCAGTGCCATGCGAACAATATATTTTTAATTTGTTGCTACCAATTATTCATTCGTCCTGAAGCAATTATCAAACTCGTTTGAACGAGTTGATAAAAAATTGTACGAACAAATTACTTTTAGCAAAGAATTAATTATTTGTGCGAACGTATTTAAAAATATTTTCTCAAACGACACTGATTGGCTTTTGTACCATTCAGGAACAACAGGGTGTCGCCAATGCATTTCCTTTTCAAGTTCCAATTTCTCATTTTGTAGAATACATTAAAGACCAGGTGAACATCACCTGAATATAAATGTAGCAAACTTAAATAATCGACTACGGATTGAGCAAACAAAAGGTCTAAACCCAGGCCGAAAAAACTCCACAGAACAATGTGACTAAAATCAAACTTAAGAGTCATGATCTGGTTTTTGAGTCTTCCAGACCCATTATCCTACAACTACCCCCTCCCCAACTGCCCCCCGGCCAATGAAGGACTGAAGAGCTCACACAAAAAACTGGTTCAATCTTGATCAGTCACTGTCTCAAGCACGCACAAGCACACACACATAGTGCCCGACTATCCAGGATTTTCCATATTAGGCTGTCGTGCTGAGCTGGTGGGAAAATGTAGGCTTTTCTTTTTTCTTTTTTTTTCATTTAGTTTCACAAACTGCAATCATCTTCAATAACATTCCTAATATTTTTTTTTTAATGTAACTGACGGTTCTTCTCACCATCTTTAGCAGACGGTACAGCTTGAAACGAGCACCACCCGTAATGGCAAGTTAAATATTTCCAACAACGTTTTGGTGTCTTTGAAAATGGGGCACGTTACAACCACCGAAGTCTATAACATACATTGTTCGTCTTATCATTCCATCCCTCCATAACTGTTGCACACTAGGCGTCAAGAGAATCCGACATTTTTTTTACATTTGTCGTGATAAGCTTCATGGAATATTCTTCAACTAAAGGTGTAAACGATTTCAAAAAAATGACGGATTCAATTTTGAATGTCTGAATGTTATGTTGAAGTGCACCAAAAAACTACAACAACAAAAAACCAATAAAAATAAGAAAGAAGAAGTGAAACTTGGAAAAACCTTCAAAGACTGTCAAAATCCTCATTTGAACAGTTTTCTCATTTCAAAAACAAAAACACAACATTTATCTCCTATTTTTGTCCTATAGCACCTACCAAACAACCTATAGACCTATAAACCTATGACTATTTCATACAACTGACTTTGATGAATTTATTTACAAATTACAAAGTTCTCTGTACTGTATACTGTATATCACCAAAGAAAACAAGAAAATATGAAACAAGAAGAAAAGAAAAAATCATGTACAGAACAAGACGTAAAAGTCTGGACTTTCTGGACAAAGATTGCTAGTCGAGTTGTTTCAAGGGTAGTCACACATATCTAGACATCAACTCATAATATTTAGGATAGAAAGCTGTAAGAAAAAATAAAAAACAAAACAAGATGATCATGACTATATTACTCAATCAACCACAAATCCACATCATTGATGAAATTCAAAAGTTAAAATCCAATTCAAAGCTTTTAATAATCGCTTTCCTGTCAATTTCAGACAATTATCCTGATGCCGGGCCTCAACCACCCGCCCGCCCCCTCAAAAATCAAATTTATCTGATAATGGTATCAAAATAAATACTTTAGATGCCATTCCATCTAACTGGAATGGCACACAATTTCACAACTATTTGAAAACCAAAAGTTGTGTGTATAAACATCTCTAGAGTAAATTTATACACAAAAAAACCAAAACAAATTGTTAACAAAAATAACCACTTTTATAAACAAAGACGGAAAAAAAATACTGGAATGACTAAGTCGTTTAGATACCGGAAAGAAAACTTTGATTGGCTGTTCAATTTAAGTTTCTCAATCAAGTACGATTCTGATGATGAAGTTGGTCGTATTCAATTTTCTAAATTTGGCAGCATTTATTCACAACTCCAAAAAAATCCAGCAAGAGTTTTTATAGACCTAAAGAGCTCGGGGAGGGGCGAGTATGGGGGATGTGGGTGGGCCGAGGTAAGAGGAAAGAAAGAGACTTGTTTTAAATATAAAGCTGAAATGGGGCAGTCTAAAACTATCGCTAAGGGTTTTGGTACTTGCCGAAAAATCATGTTTTCCAGAAGTTTTGCAATAGCTAACACTTTAATATGTTAATTATAATCTTAGTTACTGTCATCTAGAATTTGCAACCAGATTGGACAATCTGAGATAAAAGGTACACTATAATAAAGGGTTTGCGACAAAATCCATTTCTTTCACCATATCATCACTGAGAAAGCAGACCCAGTATTGCTTCACGTGGTATTTCAAATTAGTCCGGTCAGGAACTTTGCCAGCTTCCGATAGTATCTTAACTTTTACTAACAGCTGCCAACTGGTAAATATTGAAATAATAACTTAAGTAGGCTCTTGGTCCTGGATTCAGCTTGAAAAAACTAAAATTAATATAGAGAAGAAAAACCATTTGCTAATCATGAAGTGATAAATGTTTCAAAACTGCTATTTCACGTCTCTAATATATACTAAAGCTGAAATCAAGCCATGTCACAATAAAGGACAAAACAAATTAAGCAAAACCACACCGTTTTTTTGCAAATATTTCAAGGATATATTGACAACTAAAACCCTCAAGTTGTAAAATTTGAAAGTTTCAATTTACGGCTGATATCACTTATATCACTCACATATGGTCCAAGGTTTAATTTTTGGCCAAAAATTTGGCACCACCTGTACTAACAACCTAGCCTATGATACTAGTATTGAGCAGAGACGATGGGATGCTAGAGGCATGCTAGCAAATATACCCTTGGTAGTGCAAGTTGGCCACCAAGGAATGAACAGCCTCCTATTGACCTATTGCACAGATAAAACACAAATTGACGATATCCAAATGAATTGAGATCTTTCTCATTTTTTACAAGTGAAAGTTGAGATAGAAATTTCACCATTATGATATCATCATCGACACTGACAAGATAGCAATTAGCATCGACTATAGGTACTATAAGCCAATAATTTTTTGGGGGAGGGGGGAGGGGGGAAGTCTCTGTTTACTATGTGAGAGGTTATAAGTCTCCAGGAAAAAAGGGGTTAAAAGATAGCCCTACACCCCTGCGATGGACTGTACCAAATCATAATTTCACTCATGGGGCTTAAATCCAGAGTGTCAAAGGATTTCAAGAACACAAATTGAGCTTTGTTTTAAAGGGGGGTCACAAGCCTAACCATCACAGTTAGCTTATGTGACAGAGATTATCTGTGAAGCTGTGAAAGATCTTGCTCCGTTTGGCAGATATCGTTTAGTATAAAAGTTTCGACTGGAAGCGGTCATTTTGTAAACCTGCAATGTCATAATGCCACTAGGACCTGAAACCTTTTAACTTTCCTGTCAATTAGAAAATGAAAATGAACTGGAAAAAAAACAGAATTAAAAATGCTTCTCCACTAAATAATATATAACAGTGAGCACATGGTTAAGTAAAGCAGTCACTATGTACAGTTACAATTACTATAAATGCATTGGGTTGTGCCACAAGCTGGGACAAAAAGATACTTCCTCAGTTGTCAAAATTCAAAACCCAGGGAGGAAAGCTATTTCAGACTTTATGTATATATCTCGGTGGTGACATCACAGATGCTGTTGTAGCCAGCTCAGGATGGACGTCTCGTAATGCTCGTAAGTATCGGGCTTTCGAATGCCGTGCCTCTCCTGTGGATAGACCTACGGATGGAAAAAGGAAATAACTTTCTTCCATTTTGTCCATGGGCTAATTTGATCTCAATATCTTTTATTTCGTGGAGCGACGGTCCACAGACAGTCGGGGAACGACCCGTGAAATGGGCGAAGAAAATCTGTCGGTGTGTCGCAGGAAATTTCCCGACGTTTAGAGATTTTTCTACAGTTTTTCAATCTTGTCGACGGAGACGGTCTAAGTATGACGTAAAAAAAGGTTTTAAATCGGTCCTAGCTTCTGGGTCTTGGGCCTTACAGTTTGCAGACCTTTAATTTATAGGATATATAATTTGTGATCTCTGAATGGTCAAAGGGATCTTTCTTGACTAGAAAAGACAAAACATTTCCATATGGCTGGTAGAAAGTCCTCTTTTGAATATTTTTTGCCCCTCTGCTTTAAAAGTCATCGTTCCTAAAGTGAGTTTTTTTTTTGGCAGATTTAAAACCCAGAAAATGGATCACAAAGGGTGGACTCTGATGTCATCATGGTAGATGCTCTACAAAACTTTAATGTTCATTTATCCTTGAAATGTGATAAAATTCCACTGTCTTTTAACTGCTAATGTTCATTTTTAATTAAAAGGTTTCATCGAAATGCTTCTGTTACTAGAGGGGTAGGAGCCGGGGGTGCACTTTTTTTCCAAAATAGCAAATATGCCCTACTGGTAAATAAAATGTGCCCCTTTGATGAAGAACTGTCTTTTGGATATCTTAAGCCTTTGTTAATTTTAATATTTTATTTTACTTATTCACGTGCACAATAATAGTATTGATAGCTTACTAACAAATCATATATATTTAAGTTAGATGGCCGGTGTGTATCGGTTTATAGCATAACGAGTGGTGGTTGTGGAATGAGAAAGTGCCCCTCTGATGTTGTGCCTTCCCCCACTTTTTGGAAGCGTCCTACCCCCTGCATAAAACGCTTCCAGAGTAACCGTTTGGAAACCGAGACAGCGATTTACAACAACTTCAAGGACAACCAACTTTTACTGGACGTCAGGAGTTGAAGAGGAGTAAATAAGTCAGAACAGACCGAGAAGTTTCTCAAAACAGAATTTGCATCATATGCAGCTTGCTTTTACCCATTTTTTCCCTTCATATTGGATATTATGTGGCAAATAGAAGTTTGTTACTGATACAGTATTGTGAACACTTCCGAGACGGCGATTTACGCAAAAAAAGAAAAGAAAAGAAGCTTCAGTGTTCTGTGCAAGCAATGTATCTTTCATTGAACTTTATTTAGACTTTAAAAACAAGAGAACAAATAAGGACATGATATAACCTCTTTGTATACGTGTACGATCTATATATATATTCTCCTGGAAAGCATTTGCTAAACATTGTCATAGATAATACACTAGGCATGAACATTTACAACTAAAATGTTAGATTATATTTCAGATGAACTACCGAAAGCAGAAAAATTAGACGATTGAGTTCTCAATATTTATATTGAATCTAATCAATTGGTCATGCCGTTAGGTTGATGTCTTTATCTGGAAAAGGTTACAAACTATAAAAAGAAAAATCATCGCTTCGATTTAATGGATTTTTACATGTCATTGAAAAGTAACGCAAAATGTATATATGTCTTCACAAAAACAATAAAGAGTACATGATTGTATAACTATCAAACACTTTAATTTCATGAACGTATAATGAATATTTCATAAGACAAAGTACCCAATGTGATTCTTCGTCACTTGAGGAACTATTACAAGAATGTTGATGATGTTATCCTCGGGACACATAAGCCCAGCCGTCGGCACACATCACCAAACATTAAAAGAAACGATACCTTCTGAACTTAGAATTTGAAATATATACAACATGAATTCAATCTAAAGCAATACATTCAAATCTGAGCAATGTTAATAGGATTAAGTGCATAAAGTAGCTTCATAATAAACATGACAAAGGAGATCAAAGCTAAGTATCTACGAATTTTTATGAAATAGCTGCTTGTGCGAAACTGAATGAATCATTTATGAGAAGAAAAACTATTAAGTTTGTGCGATACTGCTTGAACATACTTAATCAAATTACAAATGATTTAATTGAGTTTCTATCAATTGATATTTACAAATTAAAGGTATTGGTACACAAACGTCTTCTTTTTTTCAGTTCACCTTATGTACTTTACATTTTTTATTTTATTTTTTATTTTTACAGAATATTACATTTGCATCATATATTTTTATCCCATTTGAAAACTAAAACTAACAGAGAAATCAGAAAATTTAGTCTGCACCCGCATTGACTCTTGAATTGCACTATTTACACAAAACTCATTTCGAAATATACACTAGTGTCATTAACTTTTTGTCTTTGTAATAACGTTTCTTACCAAACTTCTACACGTTACATTTTAGTGTACGGCGGCAAGATGGTTTCCACTCAACAAACCAATGCCAAGCCCTACGAGAGGTATGATCATTGTATGTATAACGTCACTTCCTGTTGCGGGTTGAAGTCTATCTATAAACTTCACGAGTCTTTCCCAAAATACTCTGTCCTTCGCCTCATACATGAGATTAATATTAAGCCTAAACTTATCCCAGTTATGTCGAACATCGCTGCCTTTGGAAACTAAAATGGCTACTCCAATTCCCATAATAATCTTGAAAATGGACAAAGAGTAAGTAAATAACTGTGCCGATTCGACATGCATATAATCTGCTTCCGTGCAGTATAAAGCGCACGTAGATGTAAAGTTAAGATGTCGAAACATAAGTGTGGAAGGAGGAATTGTTACCAATTGTGACTCGGAGCTATTGGAATCGTTATCACGGACCAAGTTTAAAGTGAGGAATACAGTCATACCAAATGCAGAACTGAATAGCAACAGACTGAACATAGGCAAGAACAATCTCCTAAACTGCAAGTACCCTTTGTAAAACTGTCTACATTCGGCGATACAGTTATCTAATTCTCCGACATGCTCTCGGACAAAAGCAACTGTCCTTTCTTCCTTCTTCTCCAAGAAAATGCGATGCAGATACATAAAGTAAACGAACAGATTCCCATAAATTAAGCCAAAAACTTCCACAAACATCCAAATGTTAGAGAGCCATATTTTACAATTTTTCTGCATGAGAAGAAAGAAAAGAATCCTCCATACTGAGAAAGCTGTCGCAAATAACTCGAGTATAATCAAGATTCCGAAGCTTGGGAGACATTGTTTACCTCCCGAAGGATTCCATTTAGCCAAATCTCGGATGAAGCTCTCCTCGGAGAATAGATTCATCCAAGAAATATTCGTTCGTCTTTGATGTCGATATCCTGGCAACAGTTTTGAAAACGTCACAATTGTGGTAATGATCTGAGGTGTGACCAAGACAGGCCAAAAACAGATACTAACTACTACAAAATGCATAGTATGGTGTTCGTGTCCTAAATTACAGACGAAGTGCATCAACACTGCCCCAGTGGAGACGGTAGTAACCAGCAATGAAATGACAAGAAGAGAACCACACATCAGCTTCCTTCGTACCCTGGATAGGCCTGCAACGGTGTAATAAAACAAAAATGCAGAAAATTAAGAAAAATCCTTCTTATAGACAGGTCATTATTTTAAAAGATTTAAACCAAAAGTAAATAGTGATATAATTATGCGCATATCTCAGAAATCATCAGATCATCGGATTTGTCAAGAGAGCGTCAAAACGTACTAACTGGAAACTTTTGCAACAGAAGATGTTTTCCATTTGGAAGACATCTTTCAATTCTAAATGTTTTAACTAAATATGCTGGTTATATGTTAATAATGGACATGGGTCAGTGTGGACTTTTACATAGTTCACATCAATGCAAAACTTAAAAAAACAAACAATTGCAAGTACTGTTTGTTTTAGGGACAAATAATCTTTATGTAGTCAATCAATGCAATCAAAATCATTAAACACGATAAAATAATTTCTCTATAATGCAGGTATAGTGACTGTCGGCACTTATAAACCCAAATAATGCAATTATAACTTACCAATGGATGTGACGGTCGAGATGTGCTCTCCGTCGGATGGCCAATCGAGTAACCCGAGAACCCACATCATCATTTGCAAAGGACCGGAAACCTGTCCTGGTGTGTATTCCTTGGCTTGTATATCCATGATCGCAGCTAATATTATTCCAAAAATACAACAACAGCAACAACAGCAGCAGCAATAACATCAATAACAACTAAACTACAGCGATTACTCTTCACATAAGTTATAATTCTGATCTCCAAAGTAACACTCTTAGGTTTAGATAGCTTCCTTGTTGTCGATCATCCGGATGTGTGATACAGAAAGAAAGCAGATATACGAATTCAATAGAAAGTTATTCAGCTTAAATGAAAGTTCGCTTCAAATATTAACTTCCGAGGACTGTATGATTGTTGTGCAGATAAGTACAAGTCCAATACTTCCTCGTCTTTACTTCCTACTGATAGTGCTTAATTCATATGATAAACTTAAAGTGAACTTTCACTGATGAAGTATAGCTTAATTTATACACAACGAGAAGCCTTCTGGACTAATAGCTTGGATTGCTTCAGGAAGATGCTAAATTCTAGCAAATCCCTGCTCCAGGTAACAATTAATATTATGTCACAGAATGAAAATGATGATACTTGAACAGACAACGATGAAATATGCATGTGTTAAAATACTATCACAGACATAACAGAAAACGCAAATACGGACAAATAATGTGCTCACGGGAGGGAAACCTTTTTTCCCGAGCGTAAGCCTATTTCTATCATATTAAAGTCGATAACAGAACCGGTGGTTTCACTAAAAAGGATAGTCCAGAGGAACATTTCTACATTACTATGGAGTTATTGGTAGTTGAGATTGTCCCAGTTTGTTCCATAATTGAACTTGAAGCAAACAGGTGTGACGTCACAGTTGCACGCTTTTAGCAACTCATTTCGGCTTTTCTTTACTTTTCACTGTATTATTTTGACCTTGGCTAAGGACAGGGTTCCACCTGTACTAAGAAGATGTGAAATAAAAAATATGACAACGACTGAGGTATGTTCAAAATGAGATGTATCACAATTTTGAAAGGAGGAAATCTATAATTATAGCAAATTTTAATACAATATATAGATAACAGACATTTGTCAGTGTGCCGACTATGACATCACATTCGATTGCTTCAGTTTCACGTTTGGTATAGAACGAGTCAACTTCAAACAAATGATGTAATCGCGAAAGTGGTACATACGTATTGACTATGCAAACTTCACCAGTATGCTTAGAATATGTTTCTCTGCAATCAGTCCAAAATACCTGGACTATTTATTCAATTATTATGATGAAAACTGGTATTATGCTTTCTGGGATGACAGGAAGTGTTTGCCTGATAACAATCCTGTACCAAGTCCAACCAATGGAATTATTACAGTGTGAATGATATCAAATTCAGAAGATGGATTGATTTGGTCAAGAAATTGAGACAACCTCTCCCAGAAAACTCTATCACGTCTGCTAGCAGTGCTATATAAGAAATTCAACTTCATTTTGAACCCATTCCATACATACTTTAGATCTCGTGCCTTGGTCACTGCTATTGTGATAAAAAGACCACTACAGATTTTACTCAGAGACAAAAGGTTGATGAAATAATGCGAAACTGTGTTATGTTCGAAATCTGCCTCTGTGCAATATTGAGTACAAAATGGTTGCCAACTATCGTTTAGGGCGGTTGGCATTGGTGTCGTTATTGTGACTTCCGTTGAATGTTCGTATTCATTGACAAAATTCAATACAAAGAAAGAAGTTAACCCAAAAGATGAACTAAAGAGTAACCAATTAAGGTAGGGCCGAAAGATCTGACGAAGCTGCAAATATTCCTTCAACAAATCTTTTGCTTTAAGAGTACAATTCTCTAAATCTCCGACATTTTCTTCGATGAACGAGGTAGTGTATCTTTCTTTTGCTTCCAGAAATATTCGCTGGAGGTACAGGAAGTATGCAAATGTAGCAGTATACATCAGCCCGAAGACCTCCAAGAAAATCCAGACTTTATCCAGCCAAAATTTACAATTTTCTTGCATGAAGAGATAAAAACTAATCCTCATGGTTGACACCATAACTGCAAGTGATAGGAATAGTAACAGTACCCTAGTACTGGTTTGGTTATCACCGGGATTATTCAGTTTCTGTAATTGGCCATTGAAGTGGTGTTCTCGAAAAAGCATTTTCCAAGATATCGTACTACCTTGTTTGTCCTGGTGCGTAGATTTTGATCGGTTAACAAGGTTTGACATGGCCGACACTAGGCAGAGTATCTGTGGTAGAATCAGAATCGGCCAATAACAAACACTGACTGCCACTAACTGCAGCGTGTGGTGCTTTTCGCCAATATTGCATGCAACGTTAATTAGAACAGTCGATAATGATGCCATCGTGAGTAACAATAGAAAAGAGACAGACGACAAGCAGGTAACATTTCTCCACCATCTTGAATTACCTAAAAAACAAGAAGACAAAATACGTACCGTAAATATATTCCTTGCATCGTTTTGTCACAAACCACTTCAATTATGGGGGAAGGAAGCATATGCGAACATATTAACTAATATAATTGAAAAGTAACAATGTAATACCCATTACTTCAATATGTTGTATTCGATTGGTATCATGTGTAATACAAATTTAGGTTTATTTCTATTGTAACGTACCTTAATTAGTGTACTCTTGCGTATTACAAAGAACATACTAGCTCCTTCTTTATGTCTGTCAACTTTAATATTAGCCCCTGGATGGTAATATTCTCCCTCCCTTCCCCCTCTTTCCAATACATTGGGAAGAACACGTCTAATGAAAAGGCTGTTAGTTTTTTCATTGTTTCATAGTAGCCGATTAACATGTCTGCAGATGCAGATGCATAATTCCTAGAATTAGCAGTCCAAACAATTTTTTGGATGAGTCTTGAAGGATCAACAATTAATAAATAAAAGTGGTAAATGGAATTAATTCCACTTAAAGTGATTACGTGTCTGTACTGTCCTTCATTATCCTATAGCATATTGCTATAGAATATTAAAAACTAAAACAATTTGATTATCATGTCGAATTAAATTTAATCCGTGAGAGCAAGGCTAGTTTCTAAGTTCTAATACACCGTAGAGTATATAGGGAAATGCAAAACTTACCAAATATTGCATGGCTCCGAACTAGCGGATTTGTATCTGGTTTCGAGTTGGACCATTCGATTAAACCAAGAATCCATGATATAAAAAACATGAAAATGGAATGCTTGATGTGACCAGATCGTCGTTGACCAAGTAACGGTAGCTTCTCCAAATCCATCTTTCTCGAAGTTGTAAACTGTACCTTTTTCAAGCTGAGTAAAGAATGATCCATCGCAATGTGTACTTAACTTTTTAACGTGTTAATCGTTACGATAACAATTGGCCACTTAAGCAATTAGTAATGTATTCGGGCTCCTTACCCACTTGGAAAGCAAAACCACGTTTCCAAATGTATTGTTTAATTAAAGGACCTCTATCAATTAAATTTCTTTCGGCATGAAACTTATACTTTCTTTTTCGCTTGATGTAACGTTTGTTGGTTTTGATTTTACCTTTTCCCACCATAATGAAAAAAATAATCAGAAAAAAATCTCACGGGCGCCCTCTAGATTTGAGTACTCCATATACTTGTAAGAAAATTGGAAACCAAGTGACATTGCAGTACCGTTTCAGATATCAGTTACCAAGCAAGTGACGTTAAGTTTTATTGTGATTTTTAAAGCGTAAGATAATGCAGTTGTTTAGGTAAATGTTGTACAACATTTCTGTTAATTTTCAGCGGCAACTTCTGATTCGTAGATATTATAGATACGCTCAGAAAGCAGGTTAAAGAAAATTACTCGAACTGTTGAGTGATATCCGTTTACCTGGGCAAGCCAAAATGCTTCAGGATAAAGAAGCGGAAATTAAATCGACAGCAATTTCCAACCTTGGCGAATTTGTAATGTTTTCTCTATAGTCGTTTGCAGCACATGAGTTAATCAATTTAAGCTTGATATCTTAACATTGTTGCGCAGTACGTCTGCGACCTGAAAAAGAACGTCATGTAACACATGCTACCGTCTTACGAACACAAAGTTATAATTACTGACGCACGGTTGTGGGATATGAACAGTATAGTTGCTGTACCAACCATTTAGTGCGAGTTCATTAATACGCGATTCTAAAATGAAGTCGTATCTATTCGTTTAATGCCGGCCTATGGATATACCCGAACATCGCGTTTCTTCATTCTTGGTATGACGAATTGGCGTAGTTTAAAGAGA